>CAJNJA010064886.1:0-22747 GCA_905231915.1 Symbiodinium necroappetens
GGGTTTGGGGTTTAGGTTTCGGGGTTTAGGGGTTTAGGGTTTAGGGTTTAGGGCTTAGGGTTTTGGGGGGTTTAGAGTTTAGGGTTTGGGGTGGTGCAAAGGTTCTGTACTAGAAGAACCCTAACCATAGGGATAACTCACAGAAATGACAATCATAACAACAAGGGTTTGCTTTGTGATCGTATACCGTTCTCTATGGTTGTGCGAGGGTTCTAGGGGGTTTAGGTTTGGGGTGTAGGGTGAGCAGCGAGTTAACGCCTTGGAGATTAGTGTTTGGGTCTCGGGGTCTAAGGTTTGGGACAAGGAAGCTGGGATCAGGAAAGCAAGCCTTGAGGACTCTGCGTAGGGCTTGGGTTTGAGATTGATGATTTAATGCAGACCCTGCTGACGCTGACCCCTTTCTCTTGAGTGTCTTTACTATAAGAACCTGCCTCGAGAGGTACATGCTGCTGAGGAGCCTGGGTTCTACATAGAGACCTCTACAATTTCCAGACTTCTGGGGCGGGGGCTGCGTGGGCTCAAAGCCGCGTCTAAGCCGTCACATTGCCCGTCCTACACTATCTGAAATTCGGTACTTCGGCATATCTGCAATTGCGGCTACTGCATGATTCTGTCCATCAGTGGTAGCTGGTAGCAGACCAATTAGCACCTAAAACCGAAGCTAGTCTAGTCTCACACGCAGCAGAAGGTAAGCAAAACTACCTAAACCCTGAACCCTAAAACAGTGTTTATAGCAGCGGTCTCCGGGCCAAGAGTGCTGTGCTGCGGTTTAGGGCTTTGGGTTTAAATGATATAAATCCTGCATGAAGGACCCTAAACTACGGAAACTATGGTATATTTCTTATTATGGGCAATGCAGGATTTGCATCATCAACCGTAGCGGCAGGGACAAGTTAAGACCTCGTAAGAAAGGTAGGTTCTGGCGGTTTCAAACAAACCCCAAGGTGATGTAGCAGCTGAGCCCAGGGCATTCGCCGCAATGTCATAGGCTGCCACCTGATTTGGAAATTGTGCTCTGGCGCCTAGTCGCGGGTTCACAATAATCGCTGAAGGGCCCGTCGAAACCAACTACAAGTAGGCTGTTCTTTTTTCTTCGTGTACCTCTGTCCTGCCAATATACAACTGCCCAACTGGCTGGCTCCTGTGGTCCTATGAGGGATTTAGGGTCTAGGGTTCAGGTTTAAGGCCTGTTAACCTCAGCCGCAGCCCGGAACCCATTGCACTACCTGGAGGATCTAGAAAGTCGATCCCCTTAATGGGGGTCCCTTAAATGGGCTCCTTCAAGGGATCTATAGGGCTTTAGGGTTTCATGAGGGTTTAGGGTTTAGGATCTAGAAAGTCGAAACCCCCAACATGGGAACCTACACGACTACGGGGTACTTTACACGAACCTTCTTAGGGGTTTCGGGTTTAGGCTTTAGCGGTACTTTGTAGGAACCTCCTTAAGGGATCTACTGTCTGGATTCTCCTGGGGTCTGGGATTGGAAAACAACAAGAGCCCCTGGAACCTACTGTTCCCTTGATGGCGGAACCACAAAAGCGAGGTTCCCCAGTAGAACCTCAATAATAAGCAATATTTGGGGTTGAGGGTTTAGGGTGTAATTAGGGTTGAGGGAACCCTTTGTCCTACTATTCGGTTTTAAAAAGGACCCAAAAGACCAAGGGCGAAAGGGTACTACTAGCGGAACCTGGGCCCAAGATCACAAACGAAAGACTGCAGGATAACTGGGATGAGAAAACCTCACACAGACATAGGCCCTACAAACCCCCGAAGGCCAAATAAATGCACTTCCAGAACCCGATCTATGTGGGTTAATTGGGGTCCCCTTTCTCGGTCCCCAATATAGTACGGCACCCTTATAAAAAGGACCCGACAAGGGACCCGAATTCTAGACAACTACCCATGTGCCTGAAACCCCGAAACCGAAACCCCTAAACCCTAAACCCTAATGGCTTGGTATTTAGGGAATTGAGTTTGTTAGCACCTACAGCAGGGCTTTTGGGCTGTAAACACGGAACCTTCACGCGCGGGAGGTTCCGAAGGGCTGCGGCTGAGACGCCCGGCCTTGTCGAAAGATCTCGTGGTTTTCGGTTTAGGAAGCAAAGGCCGAGGAAATCGTAGGAACTGTAGGATCTAACGTTTGGGTTTAGGGTTTAGGGTTTAGGGTTTAGGGTTTAGGGTTAGGTTTTGGGGTTAGGGTTCAGGGCTTGGGGTTTACACTTTATCGTTGAGGCTACAGCTACCTCCTACTTCGGCTTGTGAGACGTAGTGTCACGTAATACCATACCTGCAACCTGCTTACTGCGTCAGCTCTATCAGTAGAGCTCTGGTCGGTCGGGTTTAGGGTTTAGGGTTTGGGGGGATTGTGACTACAGGAGTGCATGAATGTAGGGGCATTGCGATGGCTTCTGGAAGGGTTTTTTTCGGGGATGTATGAGGTATTAAGGGCATTCGGGGGGAGATAGTGCTGTGGAACATGCTATACATATTTATACTTTAACCACAGTATAATATACCCCTGAAGGAACAGTACTATGAATTATTCAAGCTTCTATACTGATCTACCAAGAATAGGGATTCTTCGAAGCCCAGGGGTCTACTTGGAGGTTCATGGCACGTAATAGGTACAGTTATAAGTACCGTAATTGGGGGATATATGCAATAATTGCATATAACCCCAATTAAGGTACCTATAATTATTATAGGTATAATTACCTCATCTATGACCCTAGTCACGAAGTCCCATGAACCTCCAACTAGTGTCGCTCCCAGCTTTGGGGCTAAGGAGGGCTAAGGGTAGGGTTGGGGGGCTTTTCGGGCCCAGGACTACTACTACTACTACTACTACTACTACTACATAATAGTATTACTACTGACTACCACTACTACTGACTAAATAATACGACTAACTTGGGCAAGAGACACATGCTCAGCAGGAACTCCGAGGTTCTGTACTGCCAACCAGACGGTTTCCAGCCCACTGCAGTCCGATGCAATGCGGTGTTTTCTGCCTCCCCAACCTCCTGGAGGATGCAGACTGTGTTCCTTGCAAAACGAAGCTGCTGCAGCCTCTGTCGCTCGGACAATCCGCGGGGAAAGCGACATGTCTACGCGGCACATGAAAGCGAGTGCGAAGGCTTCGGTTTTGGTCAATGCAATCACTGCATTGTTGCGTGAGGCCTTGGCCGTGGTCTTTAACACGACAAGTTGCAAGATAGCAGCAGGCCTTGCCGGCAGCAACGCAGCACGAAGAGCTGCCTAAACCCTATAGTTTAGTGTTTAGGGTCTAGGGTTTAGGGTTCAGGGTTTAGGAACCCTTAAACCCTAAACCCGAAACCCTGGCAGAAGCTAACTCTGAAATTCGAAGGCCAATCCCACAGAACCCTCTCATGCCTGAAATGTCTTCACTTCCATCCCAGGGGCTCCCCTTGAAGCTCATGGGACTTAGTACCCAGAGACTTCATTATCCCTTAATTCAGGAATATACCTTAAACTACAATAGGAACCCTAGTGAGATTTGAGGCATATTCCTTAATTAAGGGATAATGGAGTCTCTGGGTAACTGGGGTTTAGGCTTTAGGGCTTAGGGCAAGTAGGGTGATAAATGAAGTAACTATACTTATACTTACTTATAGCCGTATAACCCCCATTCCGGCTTAGGGCAACTAAGGGTCATAAATGCGGCAACTATATTGATAAATACTTCTAACCCCATGTAAGGTACTTATAACTGTACTTATTCCGTGCCATGAACCTCCCAGCCTCAGCCGTGAAAAGGCCCAATCCAAAAGCCATAACTCCGCTTGGGGTTTAGGGTTTAGGGGTTTACGGGTTTAGGGGTTGAAGGTTCAGGGTTTAGGGTTTGGGGTTTAGGGTTAAGGGTTTTAGGGGTTTAGGGTTTAGGAGTTTAGGGGTTTACTAGGGTTTAGGGTTCAGGGAGGCTTTGAGGATGTCGGCGATGTTGTTGAATAATGGGCCCCTTTTGATCTTTTGGGATCCAGAAGATCGAATACCTTGGAACACACGGTAATTTGGAGGCCTTTGTACAGTGAAGCTTACCCACTTCTGTGCGCTCTTATGAGGTTAACGGTTACAATGCTTTAGGCAACATAAACCTCCTACAAATCTCCTCAGTCACCCAAAATGAAAAGTGAAAGGATCTCATGTTAACCGGGACCGGCTGAGTCTGCAGCGCTTGCTTCTTACCTGGGGAATTGGAGAGGCAGGCGATTTAGGCTCCAAGCATGAGGTGACCTAACTCGCTTAGCGCCTGGGATTCAGCCGTCAGGGTCCACACCCCAAACCCGAAACCCTAAGCCCCTAAGCCCCCAAATCCCGAAGCCCCTGAATCCCTAAACCCCTAAACCCCTAAACCCCTGAACCCCTAAACCCCTAAACCCCTAAACCCCTAAACCCAAAGCCCCTAAGCCCTAAACCCCAACCCCGAGCCTAGAGCACACGAAACTCTTTCAAAAGACCTTGACCCTCTAGCCCAAACATCTAAGAAACCAGTACAAACCTGAACCCTCCAAAAAACCAAACCGACAAGAGACTCGAAGCGCTCAGCTTCGGTTTAAGGCTTAGGGTTTAGGGTTTCAGGGTTTAGGGTTTAGGGTTTAAGGGTTCCAGGGTTTAGGGTTTAGGGTTTAGGGTTTAAGGGTTTAGGGTTTCAGGGTTTAGGGTTTAGGGTTCCAGGGTTTAGGGTTTAGGGTGTTGAAAAATGCCTGAAACAAAACCTGACCCTTGAACCCCGTGGGGCTGTTGTCTAGGAGGTTCACCCCAGCGGCCGTTCAACCCGTGGGGCCTTCTTCATTGTCGGGTCAAACCCAGAGACTCCATTCTCCCTTAATTAAGGAATATACCTTAAGTTATAATAGGAACCCTGATAATAAGATGTAAGGTATATTCCTTAAATAAGGGATATTGGAGTCTCTGGGAATGTGCGAAGCAGTGGGTTATGGTAGGCTAAAGTAGGATCTACACCTTCCGAGACCCCTTGGGAGGATCCAAAAAGTAGATCCCTGAAGGGTTTCCAGGAAAGCATCCTTTCTTGCGTCGATTCCCAAACTAGGGGAGCCACTTTCTAGACCCTCTGGTTGTCATCTGGGTTCTGCAAAGAGTGTCCTGTGTACTTGGGAACTTCAGATAGCAGGGCTTATAGGCTTTACCCATCGGCCCCTAAGTAGTTCCTTTTTGGGATTACCTTAGCGGGTTCTAAATAGAAACCAGAAAAAGGAACTACTTAGGGGCCTATGGGTAGGTTTTTAGGGTTAGAATTTTGGGGTCGAGGTTTTGGGCCGAAGGTGTTTGGAGCTTTTGTGCTCGGGGGACTAATCTGAACCATAAACTGAGGCCCTGACCCAGACCCCCGGGAGGATCCAAAAAGTAGATCGCTTTAAGGGGGGTCCTATAAAGTACCCTCTAGTAGTCTTTTAGGGTCCCAAATTAGGGGATCTACTTTCTAGATCCTCCCGGGGGTCTGGGGAATCATGTGTAAGACAAGTCGGGGTTGGCTTTGATCCGTAGGAGCCTAACACTGTCGAGACCCTCCAATGATTACGCGGTCTCCTGGTCTACCACCTGACCCTAAACCCTAAACCCCAGACCCTAAACTCTAAATCCTCTTCCTGCTGTTGAACAAGTCCTCCAAAAGGCCTTCGTTCAGAAACATTCGTTAGATTGATGCAGGTGCCTGAGTCACTTAATAGAATAGGATTTGGTGTATGATCTGCTATTTTGTAGAGGCCTGATAAGGGGAATATTACAAGGGGACTCGACTGTTAGGGTGGCCGAATTCAAGTTTTCAGACTTCGGTCAAACAAGCTTGACCAAGAACCATAGAAACCCTGCACCCCAACAACCCCGACCCCCGGAAGGACCTAGAACGTAGATCCCCTAATTTGGGACCCTGTACTACTAAAGGGTACTTTAGAGGAACCCCCTTGAGGGATCTACTTTTTGGATCCTCCCGGGGGGTCTGGGAATAAGCGCAAAGAGCAGCCAGCTGCAACCAAAAAGGCTAGGATCACTGGCAGCCTGTGCGTTCCAGTTTCCTGGCAGATTCTCCGGAACGGAGAGGGTGGTATGCAGACCTACATCGCAGAAAACTACATAAATTCTGCACATCCTCAGCCCGAAACACTATACACACCCTCTTAACCGGAAATCCTACATGCCACACCCCCCAATTCCACCAATATTCTACCCAATTCCACCAATATTCTACATACCAAAGCACAAGCTTTCCAAACATCTCTCATACCCTCAATCGGAGTTCCGTCCTGCGGCGGCCGCCTGGCCTAAAATTTCCTCCAAAATCCGCGGGTCGATGTTGCCACCTTCCCAGAGCCCCGGGAGGATCCAAAGAAGTAGATCAGTAGATCCCTTAAGGGGGCTCCAAAATAGTTCACCCTTTAGTCTTTAGTAGCTGGGGGCCATAAAGCCTAAACCCTAAACCCTAAAAACTAAACCCTAAACCCTAAACCCTTCTAAAAATAAAGGATCTACTTGCTGGATCCTCCCAGACTTCTGGGTCACACAAGTTTTTTGAGGTTCAGGGCCTGGGACTTGGCCGGGCTCTTGTCAAGGAACCTATGTTAAGTCACCATAATAATCACAATCAGAATATCAGTAAAGACAGTAATAGTAACAATAGTAGTAATAGCAAACCCTAAACCCCTAAACCCTAAACCCTAATCCCTAAGCCTTAAACCCTAAGCCCTAACCCCTAAACCCTAAACCCCTAAACCCCTAAGCCCTAAGCCCTAAACCCTAAACCCGGGGGTTTTAATGGCTTGACAGCCTAATTTACAACCGTAGTGAAACGATATTCCTTGAAGTCTATTCACGGGTCTTTATCACCATGCAAGGCAAATTCAATACTTAAGGACCAAAACAAACCCTGATATGACGGGGCCTGAAAACTCCTGCTTCTATGACTTCTATGATAGTGGAAAGGCTTTCGCAATACTAAACCCTGAATCCCGGGAAGGACAGGGGCTCAGCCAAACTATGGGGCTGTGATGACTAGAACAGAGTTCGGGGACAGTTGTAGCCAGGAGCTGTTTTGTAAGGGTTAATCTTAGTTGTTCAAGATTCTCTGTTGCTTGAAAGTCTTGTCTCCAGTCTGGTGATGGGCTTGGCGGTTCTGGGTGTAAGTCAGGTTTGCGTATAACCAGAAAGCTAAACAAGGCCCTACTTGCAGAATCATGGGACCTAGTACGTAAGGATACAAGTACCTGAAATAGCGGTATGAGAACGGGTGTCGCATTCACAACCTCAGTTACTAAGTCCCATGATCCGTTCACCCTAAACCCCGCTTTCAGTAGATCTTTCAACAGGACCCCCTCAAAGCCGGTAGCTTCATCGATCTGTCTATCCTGAACCCTAAATAAGCGCCAAACCCTAAACCCTAAACCTTGAATACGGCCCCCACTCAGCAACAGTTTAGTAATATGCATAATATAGATATATAAGGCCCTAAATAGTAACCCTATTATAGACTGTTACGGTATGGGGGGGGGCTGTACCCAACCTAAACCCTAAACCCTTTAATTCTGAGGAAACCTCCAGAAAGGACGGGTTACGGATCAGGATTTACTTCCACCAACCAAAACACACTTTTTTGTAGGTTCTTATTATAAACCCTCCCAGATGTATAGGGACCCTACAAAAAAGTGGATTCTGGTGGCTTAAGCTAGGGTTTGGGATGGGATTTGGGGCTTTGGGTTTGTGCGGGGTTAGGGATTAGGGCTTTAGGGATTAGGCTTTCGGGTTTAGTGTTTAGAGTTTAGGGTTTAGGGTGTAGAGCACACCAAGTGAAGGGGGGCTCCGGGGTTTAGATTTTTGGGTTCCCTAAACCCTAAACCCTAAGCCCCTAAACCCTAAACCGATTGTAGGGTTTAGGGTCTCGTTTAAGGGTCTTGTCTTAACCTTTGTGCCGAAGGCTCCAAGTCTGCAAGTAGTACCTACCCTTAAGCCACCTAGGAACCCACTTTTTGGTAGGTTCTTGTTGTAAACCCCCTATTAACCCCTTTTTAGGGTTTATAATAAGAACCTACAAAAAAGTGGGTTTGGGTTGGTTAAATTAAAGTAGCTTGATGCCTAAAGTCCAATATCTAAGAGTAGTACTTACTCCGGGCTAGTTGTAGTCTTAGGGCTTAGAAAAGAAGCGTAACACAACATAAAGCGAAAACAGAAACTGCCTGCTATCCGAAGAAACATCAATGAAACCGCCAGATAGCCGCAAAAAAAACCGTAAAGCCGTAGAAACGCTCTATGAAATTGAAATACTCAATGAACATCCGTAAAGCCTTGGCCAAACATCAACTGCATCGGGTCGAAGTCCGCACCCATGCCTTTTCGGGTTTAGGGTGTAGGTGTAGGGGCGTAGGGCTTTTCCGCGAAGATTCCAGAGGACATAACAAGTAGGTACTTGGGTTTAGGATCATACCATTTTAGGTAAGTATCCAGACCCCCGGAAGGATCTAAGAAGTAGATCCCAGATTTGGGACCCTAGAATACTAAGGGGTTCTTTGAAGGCACCACACCCCAATGGGATCTACTTGTTGGATCCTTTGAGGGGTGTGGGTGTTTTGGAGAGTAAAAACTTAGTGACCTAGTGTTGGATACTGCCCCCACCCTGTAACAGTTGGATACCATGTATATTCATATTATGCATAGCCTGCCATTAGTATGACCTCCATTTTGCCAATTTGCCAATATAGACTGTTACAGGCGAGGGCAGTACCCTACATTCGTGGGTACATCAACCTCTCAAATTCAGAAGGTGCTCGCAGATTTCACATGAAGTTTTAGAATTTACCCCGTGCAGGATACTAAGGCCCCCTACACCAAAAAAACACAAAGGTATCCTACTGCTACATGGTTGACGAATGGCCTGTTTTTTGGTGGTTTTTAATTATCTCTTAAATCTTCGCTGGGGCCTATAGGCCCTAGGCATACGCCCGTCCCAGGAACCCGAAAGTGGTCTGCTGCTTGTGCCGCGCATGTCACAAGGTGACGGTTTACGGTTACGGCCTCTTCCCTCCCCAAAACCCTACATATTCCTACTTAGGGTTCAGGGTCTAGGGTTTAGGGCCGTTTAGGGTGTAGGGTCAAGCTGTAAGCCACAAATCCTCTACCTTGAAACCCCGCAAAGCCCTTCTAGAAACCCCTCATGTAAAAAACTCCAAAAACACATACCCTCTACTTTGAACGCAAACACCCCCCTAAACCCTAAACCTTAAACCCTAAACCCTAAACCCTAAACCCTAAACCCTAACCCCTCAATCCAGAACCCCAAAGCCGAAGTCGATTTGAGCCCAAGCTTTCCCCCAAAGCGCCTTTGCATAGAGCCCTTTATGGTTCTTGATAGTGGGTATTTAGGGTGGTTTAGGGTTTAGGGTTTAGGGCTTAGGGTTTAGGGTTTAGGGTCTAGTGGGTATTTAGGGTATATTGGAAAGGAGTTGGAGGGTCTACGTAGAGTTTAGGGTTTCAGTGTGTTTCTGGTGCAGGGTTTCAAAATTAAAGAGGTTTTCCCCTTCCCGGTCTCACTGGCCTGGCATGAAGGCGAACGGCCTCAGTCTTCGTCACTATAGTAAGGAATCTGAAAAGGGTTCTTCTACAGGGCGCTGACAGGGCTTCATGAGGGGTTTATAAGACTTTGTAAGGGCTGGAAAGGCTTTCCGAGCTTTCCATGTGGAAAGTTCCGTTTAGGGTTTAGGGTTTAGGGTTTCACTTACTTGTCCAGTATCCTAGGGGAGCTAAGGGTGAACCTTAGGGACTATTATATAGGGATTAAATCCTACAAGCAGGTCAAAAGGTTACCTATTCTACCGCTAAGCGCATGGAGAGGGATCCTTAGTATGATGCAAGGATTATTCGCCGATTAGGACGGAGCTGTCTGGACATTCTGGGGTTCCAGATAGATATCTGCGTAACAAGAAGGAGGATGTACCTAAAGTCCCTCTATCAGTATGCCACATCGTACCCCAAGACAACCCAAGACTCTAGGTTTATATATATATATATCTAAATATATAATTATATATATATATATAGAGAGATACACACATACGAGAGCTTTGCAATGACGTCGATGAAGTGCTGTTTCACCTGGGTTCTTGTTAAGGGATCTAACTTAAGTTACCATAGTAGGGAGCTATAGTAAATCATATGGTCTCCTTATCATAGTAACTTAAACTAAATCCATTAACAAGAACCCAGCTATCAGAGGGCCCAGGTCGGAATCTATTGATGCTGACTGCTCCCGGGGGGCCTTGAGACTCAGGATGTTGGACAGCAGGGAGGGTTTGGGGTTTACGGCTTTGCCTTTAAACCCCAAACCCTAAACTGAAGGAATATACCTTAAATTATAATATCTGACCTGAGGCACATTTCGCCTCCGTGTGGGGACCCATCAACCCTGCTAAATACACCCAAAAAAACTACAAAGAACGTCCATACTGATGTACAAAAGCCCACATTAGCCATGACCAGGAAGATGCCATGATCTATTGGGACACTCATCAGCCAATAAACCCTACACCCTAAACCCTACACCCTCAACCCTAAACCCCAAACCCCAAACCCTAAACCCTACACGTACGAAGACTGCAAACCCTGAATCATAAACCCGAAATCTCCAACTCCAAGGGAACCGCTGCTTCAGGAACCCCTAAACCCTAAAACCTGAATCCCTAAACCCCAAAACCCCTACAGTCTAAGACCTATAAAGAAGTCGTAAGACTGGCCTTTAGGGGAGGAGCCCATAATTCCGAGAGGTTCTTAGGGGGTACTTTAGGGCTTTCCGGAGTTTCCCCCAAACCCTAAACCCTACACCCTAAACCCTAAACCCTAAGCCCCTAAGCCCCTAAAACCCTAAACCCTAAACCTCTCTCCGAGAGCCGTGCGGACGACCCGCCATGGCTCGCCGAGCCGGCCAGGCTTGGAAAACACAGTCTGCAAGCCTAAACCCAGACTGCCCGGAGGATCCAAAAAGTAGATCCCTTAAGGAGAGTTACTATAAAAGTACCCTTTAGTAGTATAGGGTCCCAACAAATTAGGGGATCCACTTTCTAGATCCTCCCCGGGGGTCTGGGAACCCTACGCACGTAAACCCCAAAACCCTAAACTCCTAAACCCCTGCCAAAACCCGTAACTCCCTAAACCCCAGACCAGTGGCCCATGTAAGTATTAGCAAAGTGAGGGCAGGCTGGCACGAGTGAGTGTAAGTCTTCATTCGAACTTCAAGATCCTTCAAATTAGAGACTACTTCTAGCCGAATCTGTGATCTCGGGCTTAGTGTAAGTTGGGAACTCCCCTGGCAAAAGATGGATGCGAGTAATCAATGAGTCATATACAAACTTCAAAAGAAATACTGTTTCTGCTCATGTCGCACCATTTCTCATGAGGTTCGGTGTTGATCCTAGCAGATGGCTTCGGAAATCCATCTCCAAGCCCTAAACACTACGTTCCCCAGCAGCCCCTTCATTTTAAGGGTCTCCCCCATCGGTTTAGGGTTTAGGGTTTAGGGTACTCACAACCCAAGCTCGTGCCCTCAACCCAAAGCCCCAATATAGAGGCTCCCCCCCTCCCCGGATCCCTTATGAAAAGCTCTGATGGTCCTTCATAGAGGGTATCGGGGTAGAATGGAGGGTAGTCGGGGTCCTTAGGAATAACTGCATGCTTATTTCATGAGGCAACCCTAAACCCCTAAACCCCTAAACCCAAGCACTCCAGCTTGAAACCCTGACTCTAGAACCCCTCTGGGGCGTGTCTAAAGCCCTTGGAGACTAAGCCCATAACCCGCAACGCTCCAGGCCCAGAGATTATCCATCCCTAAACCTTTAAAGCCCTAAACACTAGACTAGACTCATTTTCCCTAGACTCAATTTTTGGGTTTAGGGTTTAGGGTTTTAGGGCTGTAAAGTACCCTTTAGTAGCTAGGGTCCCAAATTAGCGCATCTACTTTCTGGATCCTCTCGGGGGTGGGGGTCTTTAAGGGGGTGCCCATTACAACCCACCGACAGGATCTGGAAAGTAAATTCGAACAAGACCCGAAACCCTAAACTACCCGAAACCCCAACCCTAAACCCTGAACCCCAAAGGAACTCGAACAAGACCCGAGACCCTAAACACTAAACTTCCCTAAACCCTAAACCACCCCAAACCCTAAACCCTAAACCCTAGATTACCCTAAGCTACCCTAAAGTCGAAACCCTAAACTACCCCAAACCCTAAACTGCCCCAAACCCTAAACTACCCCAAACCCTAAACCCCCAAAAAAAAACTCTGAACCCTCCACCCTCCCGGTCTCTCCTTCTTCGTAGCCTTTGGGGTACTTGGAGGCTCGAGGGGACTTCGCAAGTGGGGTAAGAAGTACCCGAAAAAGGGTTTAGGGTTTAGGGTTATTCGGGGTTCAGACAGGGTTTAGAACCCTAAACCCTAAACCGTGGCTCTGCAAGTTTAGGCTTCAAAAACAGTCTCCCGCACAATCCGTAAGCAGTATCCCAGTCTGCTTAGGACGCCTCCTTTCGCCTCCTTTAAGGGGACCATCCGGGTTTTGGGGTGGTTTAGGGTTAGGGTTGAGGGCTTGGTTTCCAATCCTCTTTTGTTCTTTTGATCTGCCCAGCCTGCAATCGAGACCCTAGACCTCGACCCTAAACCCTAAACCCTAGCATGGTCCGTCACTACGGGAAAAAACGTGCTCAGATTCAGGTCTTTCGGGCTATGGTCCTGAACTACGTTCTAAACCCTAGTTATGCCCCAGACCCTAAACACGAAACCCTAAACCCTAGACCCTAAACCGATTTAGAGTTCAGCGTGTTGGCCATACGCGCTGCGGCAGCTTTGTCTTTCGGAGGAGCGCGCGCCTCCCCATCAAAATCAGATACGCACAGCTCTGCTCCACAATCCAGAACACTCTGAAGCTTCAAACTCAGAGAGCCCAATACCCCTTAAATAAGGAATATACCTTAACTTATAGCTGCCTTAATATGATGGTTTAAGGTATATTCCTTAATTAAGGGGTATTGGGTTCCCTGGGAACCTTTACAGACGCTTTAGGGTTTTGTGCGTTTACGGTTAGGGTTTAGAGATATGCCGCCAATGCCGACAAACCGCACCCTAAACCCCTAAAACCCTAAACCCTAAACCCTCTCAGCCCTCTGCGTCATGGCTGAAGCTTGCTACTTCTGTCCTTTCCGCCGGCTCTTCTCTCGGGGCGATGCCCACAGAAGAAAGCAACTGAAGAGTTTAGGGTTTAGGGTTTAGAGTTTAGGGTTTAGAGTTTAGGGTTTAGGGCTTAGGGTGTATGGGCTTAGCGCTGATAGTTTGGGGTTTACGGGATTGAGATGTATTCGTTTTGGTTGAAGGCTTGCCGTTCGGGCTCGGGGTTGAGGGTTTTGGTGGTCTACTTGAAGGCGAATGGGAGTTCTGAACATGGTATATACGTACTATCTTGAGGATAAACAACTGGCGTTGCACCCAGAAACTAAGTAAGGGAGCTGAGAGTTGACCCTATATAGTGGCTCTACTCTCCCAGGGAGGCAAACAGGACATGTGCCTTTTGTTCAGGAGATCCCCGCAGGAAGCAACAACCCAAGAAGGGAAACATGTTTAAACATGCCCAAGAGCCGTGTGGGTACGGTCCTTGCATGATGAGAACTTGAAAGTCCAGTTTCCGTAGTGATTGTTTTTATCAGGGTTCCTTTGCAGATACCCCACCTAAACCTAAACCCTAAACCCCTGACTGATTACCTTACAAGGGTGGGTTGCTGTATCACCCAAAAATTCGCGGCCGTGCCCCAAAAGGACGCCAGATATAGCTTAGAACAACCGGTTTGCGATTTGGGGAAATTAGCGTTTTAGGGTTTAGGGTTTAGGGCTTAGGGTTTAGGGTTTAGGGTCTAGGGGTTTAGGGCCTAAGGCTTAGGGTTCAGTTACCGGTGGCCAAAACAAACCACCTTTGTAACGAGCTGCACGCAGAAACCATAGTGGAAGGTAGTTTTTGGGCGACAGGCAGGGTTTAGGGCAGAGCTGAACAGGGCTTAGAGTGTCGCGGTTTTGAGATGTCTAGAGTAGACTCAAAGAGGGTGTAGGGTTTAGGGTAGAGGAGACCATCAAATCGAAGCAGCCTACGTCGGACCTAGCGATTCCCAGGCTTCCGGTGCGCAGCAGTCAAAGTTACAGGCTTAAGATCTGTTCCGACAACTCTGAACCCTACACCCATCGAAACTCTGACCGCTAGGCCCTGGACCTAACCCCTAAAACCGCGATTCCAAAGCACTCAACCCTTCGCCACCTACGACCGAGATGTTGGCTCTTTGTAATTCCTCCCTCCGGGAGGGAAGCAAGCATATTCTTGGGGAGATCCTGTTCACAGAACCTTTAACCCCTAAAGGGTTAGCAGAGCTTAAGGGGCACCCGGTCTATGGAGTAAGAACCGCATATATATGGTAAACTCCAACAAGTTGGAAACCGGATTAAGGACAATAAGTGCTGGGATTCCCTATACATTACTCTTAAGGATGGAGGCTGTTGGGTTTCCAACTTTGGGGCCTCTGCTATAGCTTACAACCATGCCGGGGAAGAGCCAACTGCAAGTTGTACAAGGCGCATCCGAAGTTGAAATGGCTCTGCTGTCCGGGGGTGAACAAGAGATCTCAAAAGACGGATTATGGGGTTTACGGTCGGTGCATTCCGGCAACAAAATCAGGACAACAATCCCAAGATCGTCGCCTGAGTAATGAGTATTGCTATTCCTTGCAGTTCCTTCAAAGCTCGCTCGAGCTTAGACCTGTCCCAAAGCCCTATACCATCTTATAAAACCCTGTAAGAAGTCTACGACACTGCAAAACCCTAAACCCTAAACCCTGAATCCTAAACCCTAAACCCTAAACCCTTACACTGCAAAAACACGTTCTCCAGATCAAGCGTGGGGACAAGCAGAACCACAGGGACATGCGCCGAGATTGCCGGAGGGGGCCGAGCCACTTTGAGGATTTGGAGTTTAGGATTTGGGGGTTTAGGGTTTAGGGTTTAGGGTTCAGGGTTCAGGGTTTACGGTTTAGGGTTTAGGATTTAGGGTTTAGGGTTTGGGGTTTAGGGTTCTGTAAGGGTTCCCTTTTGGGTCCGCTTTCAGGGTTCGAGAAAGGATTCTGTGAAAGGGGTTCTTGAAAGAGGGTTCTATAAGCGCTCTTTCGAGCCTTTAGAGCTTCAGGGCTTTAGGGGTTAGGAATGCAAACCACAGTAAAGCAGTCGGAATCATAAATAAAAGAAACCTACTAAATGAGCACTTCGAAGGAAGTGACTCTAGGATCCGCAGCAACCCAGGAAAAGGATGGACCCTTTGTTTGGATTTATGGTATTACGGGGTTTAGGGTTTAGGGTTTAGGGTTTAGGGTGTATTGTCTAGTTTTATCAGAAACTTGGGACTACAAGGATGAAACAAACGCCCACTAGGGCCACTCTTTGCGGGGCCGGACCCAGAGAACCCAATACCCCCTTAAGTAAGGAATATGCCTTAGATTATAGGGGCCTTAATATTATGATTTAAGGTAGATTCATTAATTAATACTCTCTTCTTCAACAACCAGGCCCAAAAAAGTTCAAACTTTTTAGGATAGAGCTAATATATAAGGCCCAAAAAATTTAAAGTTCTCCCATTGGCTATCTAAGTTAAGGGGTACTATATAGGGTTCTATACTGGGGGTCCCCTTTAACGGTACTGTAGGGTTCTATACTATGATTTGAGGAACATTCCTAAACCCTAAACCCTATATTCCTTAATAAACCCTAAACCCTAAACCCTAAACCCTATATTCCTTAACTAAGGGGTATTGGGCTCTCTGGGGAGCTGAACCGGCTCAGCCACCTCCGAGATTCCAGCTGCGCCCTCTGAGTCGAACCCCAGGGCCCATCGGAGTTTCTCGAAACTTAGACGTAAATAGGGTTTTGGGTTTAGGGTTTAGGGTTTAGGGGTTTAGGGGGTTTAGGGTTTAGGGTTTAGGGGTCTAGGGGGTTTAGGGTTTAGGGTTTAGGGTATTACTGTGGGTTTAGGGTTTTGGGGTTTTGGGTTTAGGGCTTGGGGTTTTGGGGTTTACGGTTCAGGGGGTTATCTAGGATTTACACCTTAAGGCCTCGATAAAACCCTACTTAAAGGCTCATGGGACTTAGCAAAAAAGGTTACCAATAAGGGAGCTATACTTGTATTTTCTTGCAACCCCAACTAAGGGTACTTATATCTGTACTTACTACGTCCCATGAACCTCCAAGGAATGTGGAGTTTAAGTTGGGTGCTGCCCCCACCGTGTAAGAGGCCATACTTGGGGTCATAATAAGGGCTATATGTAGTAGTACTACAAAGGTTACCCAACTGCTACAGATCGGGGGCAGTATCTAACCTAGAGGTGGGGTTTCGGGTTTAGGGTCGAGGGTCGTGATTCAGGGTTTAGGGTTTCGAGTTATAGAGCGTAGGATTTACGCCTCAGGGTTTAGGGCTACGGGTTTAGGTTTTGCGGGGTTTCGAGCCGACACGAAATCGACCGGTCTAGAGTCCAGGGTGCCGTGCTCCGAGTTTACTCAAATCTAAGATTCCGGGATGTACCCAGATCTAGAAAGTCGATCCCTTAAGGAGGGTTCGTATAAAGAGCCTTTAGTAGTATAGGGTCCCAAATGAGGGGTTCTACTTTCTAGATCCTTCCGGGGGTCTGGGTATCGGGGTCCCTCATTTCTGAAGTACAATGACCTGTGCTGAAGGTTTAAGGTATAGAACTTGTAATCCCAAACTGCACCTTAAACATTAAGCCCCTTTAGTATAAATATTCGAGGGAACTTAAGGCGTTTATATAGGTCATAGGGCTGTACAAAGTTTCATGTTTGGTTGCAGAGGCTTTCAAGGTGTTGAGAAGGTTTATATTAGATTGACAAGGGTTGCAGAGAAGTGTGGTAGGGTGTCATTTTCATGTAAGGCTTTGCAAGGATTGGAGAGGGTTCTATAGGTATAAGGTTTCATGAAAGGTGTTAGTGTGTGTAAGGCTTAGGCAGGCCTTCATCAACAAAAACCACCCGTATTCCTAGTGCTTTTGGGGTGTTCGGGGGTGTAGGGATTGAAGGGCCCATTAACGGCGCCTTGGCCCATGTTTTGACAAACTCCCCTAGCTACGAAGCGCCCGACCGCGGAAGTGAAAACATTACTTGAGGGCTGGTGGAAGCCAGTTGTTGTTTGTTTCTGTTTGTTTTGCCTGGTCGCTGCTCTTTGGTTGCCTTTGTACATTTACCTGACCTTCACACGGCACTGATTGCCGTCAGGATTGTCATTTTCCTCTGAGTCGGACCTCGGGTGGGCTCCGCTGCCTTAGGGGCCGACGTTTAACCACTAGGCTGTGGCAAGCGGAGGCGAAGCCTGACCTAAACCCCAGGTAGTAGGCCTCTTTATAGAAAGACCACCCAAAGAGGACCCATGACTTTACTGGGATATAAAACCATTAAAACCGAACCTTGGAACTTGGAACAAACTGCAACGTCTTACGAAAACCAATGAAGCCAAAATCCTAAACCCTAAACCCTAAACCCTAAACCCTCCTAAAACTTAGGCCGGGCGCGGGAGTCGAGGCCCTTATTATACCCGGCGCGCTCAGGTGGCACGGCGACAGCCTTTGGGATCGAGGGTCATGTTTAGGATTTTAGGGTCGTAGGATTTTAGGGTTTAGAGTTTTAGGGTTTTAGGGTTTTAGGGTTTAGAGTTTCAGGGTTTTAGGGTTTTGGGGTTTGGGGTTTGGGGTTTACTTGGAGGTTCCTGGGACTTGGTACGTACAAACATATAGTACCTGAATTGGGGTAACAGGGAGTTGCAAGTATCCTCACCTTATTTTATAACCCTAAATACTCAATCCCATGAATCTTTAAGTAGAGCATTAACTCTAGACCCGTAGAGGGAACCTTATCGAAGAGTACCCTGAAAAGGACATTTTTTTAACCCTAGTTGCTAAGTCCCATGAAGCCCTAAACCCTAAACCCTAAACCCTAGACCCTAAACCTAAGCCCTAAACCCCCTTTAAGTATCCCAGGGTTTAAATTAAGGATTTAGGGTTCAGTGTTCTTTCCCAGACCCCGGGAGGATCTAGAACATAGATCCCTTAACGGCTTCTGCAAGGGGTGGCGGCTCCTATAAAATACCCTTTAGCAGTATAGTGTTTGAAACAGGGAGTCTACTGTCTACTTTGTACATCCTTCCGGGGCTCTGGGTTATGGCTCGTATGGTTCAGGGCTCACGGGTGAGGTTCGGCGCTATTTAGCGTAACAGGGACTTTCTGTGGTTTTTCTGACGGACTTTACCTCATAGACCCTTATGATGAACCCCTTACAGCAAGGGAACCCTAACTAATTACTCTTCAGCCCCAAACCCTCGACCCACCCTCGACCCTAAACCTTCAACCCTAAACCCTCAACCCTAAACCTTCAACCCTAAACCCCGAAGCCCTAAACCCTCAACCCTAAAACCCTCAACCCTAAACCCTTAAACCCTAGACCCTAGATCCTCAGCCCTGAACTCTAAAACCCTAAACCCAAAGCCCCTCAACCCTCAACCCTAAACCCTAAATTCTAAGCCCTAAACTCTGAACCCTAGACGCCTAAACCCCAAACCCTAAACCCTAAACCCTGAACTCTGAACCCTAGACCCTAAACCCCTAAAACCCTAAACCCCAAACCGCTTCGCCCCTAAATCTTCAACCCTACATCCCCCCAAACGCCCAAAGTCCTTGAAAGACGCTCATCCCCTGACCCTCCTGTTGGCCCTTAGGGTTTAGGGTTTAGGCGGTCTAAGGTTTAGGGGTTTCGGGTTTAGGGCTTGGGGGTTCGGGTTTGGGGTTTAGGGTTAGGGTTTAGGGTTCAGGGTTTTAAACAGACCCTAGACCATAAAGCGTCGCCTCAGCGCGAGAAGTTGGCGGCAAATCGACTGCTCAAGGATCCTGTGTCGCCTTCGTCAGAGGTGCTGAGGGCTCTTTACGGTTTAGGGTTTAGGGTTTACGGCTTAGGGCTTAGGATTTAGGGTTTAGGGTATCAAGTTCTACAAGACTTTAAACGAGGTCTTATAGCGTTTTAGCAGGGCTTGGTTATTCTCTATAGGGTTTTGCATAGTTTCACTGTGGGTTTTACAGGGTTCATAAACGTCTTATAGGTGTCTTATTATACGTCTGTGATAAGGGTGCTACTGTTGATGATATAAACCCTGCATTACTTTAACGGCCCTAATCTATGGGAATTATGGTCCATTCATTCCTGAACCCTGAACCCCTAAACCCCTAGACCCCTAAACCCTAAACCCCTAAACCCCTAAACCCTAAGGGGGTAATCACAAGGCTAGAAGTACCCCGAACCTTCAAGGTGGGGCAGGCTTGACGGCTTTGGGCATAGTGTGGGGTTGAAATCTCAGGTTTTACGTGAGGGACCCAGAAAAGCACCGAACCAACAAAAAAAGCAACATGAGGTTGGGTTGTCTGGTTTCCCCTTTTGGAGTAGGCCAAGAATGTAGTGATATCCAACCAAGCAAGTTCTTTTTGTTCTAATTTCTGGCTCCTGATATTGAGGTTTAGGTTTCGGGGGAGACTCCAGCTACCCCAGACCATGCACCTCAACGTCTCTTAGACCACAAAAGCAAAAAAAATCGCCAACCCCCCCTAAGCTTCACCCGAAACCTTAACGCAGTGAAGGAAGCCTCTCTCAGAGCCCCATCCCCCAGAATCCAGACCCTAAAGCTGACACCTAGGGTTTAGGGTTTAGGGGACCTTAAACTAAGGCTCACACCCAGGGTGTAGGGTTTAGGGGATCTTAAAGCTCACACCTAGGGTGTATGTAGGGTGTAGGGTTTAGGGGATCGTAAAGCTCACACCTAATCTGAGGAGGTGGCGGCCATCAGCAACATGGCTGGACCTAATCGCCAGTCTTTGTCGACTTCAGCGTGGGCATGAGCTGTGAACCCTAAACCCTAAACCCTAAACCCTAAAACCCTAAAACCCTAAAACCCTAAAACCCTAAACCCTAAACCCTACACCCTAAAGCCCTGAAGCCTAAACCCTAAAGCCTAAAACCCTAACTAAAGCCTAAACTTTAAAATCCTAAAACACTAAACCCTAGACACCTGAATCCTTAAAAGCAAACTTTCAAACACCTCCAAAACCGTAGAAAAAGCAGTGATGAGGCCCTTAAAACGCCGTCAACAGCCTGACGAAACCCTTCAAAGCCCTTCTAGAACCCTTCAAACGCTCCTACCCTAAACCCTACACCCTGTTACTCCCTAAGCCCTAAACCCTACAAGGGCCAAGGTACCTCCGCCCGAGCGCTTGCCGGAGCCCCGCACAAGGCCCTGCATGGCCGGGTGGGGCCGTGGCACCTGGCTTTCAGAATGTTTAGGGTTTAGGGTCTTAGTTGCTGAGTTCATGAGCACAAAAAAAATATACACTTTCAGTTCCATAAGGAGTCAAAAGTTTATAAAGTGTAGTAATTCAGCTACTAAGGGGTTTAGGGTCCGGAGAGCCCAATGTCTTTTCAAGGAGTTTAGCGATTTGGCTTTTGGGCGGCCCTAAGCCCCAAACCCCTAAAACCTAAACCCCCTCAACAGATTCGATGAAGGTTCTATAAGGCCTCCTTTTTATGGGAGTTAAGGAGTCCGAGAAGGTTCCTTTCAGGGCTCCTGTAATTAAGGGATTCCAGGGATTCCCACAATAAGCTTCCTGGAAGAGCTTCCGTTGTGTTTCATCTATTCGGGCTCCCCTAAGATTCCTCCTGGGTTTAGGTTTTAGCATTCAGGGTTCAGGCTCGAATCCCTCTATCATGTTTCGAACTGGCTTTGGGATGTTTTGTTAAAGCTGCCGAGTAGGCCGGGCATGGGCTTAAAAGGCTTCGAGCTCAGGTATACGAACCCCTGAACCTGAACCCTACCTTGAACTAGCTAAACCTACTTTTTAATAGGGTCTCTATAAACTTCATATTGGTGTTTACAATAAGAACCTACATAGGTTTGGGGAGGCTAAAGTACACCCTAAACCCTAACCCCTTGGGTATGGCACATTGTGCTTTCAGCCCAGGGAAGGGTTCAGGGTTCAAGATTTAGGGTTTGAGCTTTGGGTTTAGGGTTTGGGGTTTAGGGTTTAGGGTTCAAGGCAACTAGACTAGAGCCCTAAACCTTAAACCCTAAACCCTGAACCACAGCGCACCGCTCACACGCTACACCCGAAACCGGACACCCAAACAAAGTGAAGCGACACCGCTTCAACCAAGAAGCTCAAGTTAAAGACTCAGTAGGGGTCTAAGGGTTTAGGGGTTTAGGGTTTAGGGGTTTAGGGGTTTAGGGTTTAGGGTTTTAGTTCAAGACTCAGTAGGGGTTTAGGGTTTAGGGTTTTAGTTAAAGACTCAGTACCGGGCTTAGGGCAAATACCCGAGTCTCCAGGCCTTCAGGAATACAGTTTGAGCGAAAAGGAATCCATATCGCATCAAGTCGCGCCACATCACGCCACGCCATGCCATGTCAGGACCGATATGTATATAACCTTGATATGCATGCCTAAACCGGGAGTCAGTCCGCCTGCTACATTTGTCTTTCAATGGTGTGCAGTGGTTTGGATTTAGGCTGGCCATGAGGTCTCCATGGATTTAACACGATTTATTTGAAGGGCCGGCGCGCTAAAACCACATTACTTTAGAGTTTTCTCTTTCAAGGGGTGGGGCTCTAAAACGGCTCTAAAACTAGATTACCTTTAAGGTTTTATATTGAAGCTAGGGGCGTCAAAACTCGAAACTGAGGTTGTGCCTTGTCCAGCTGGGCCACGATGGTGATCTTCTTCATCATTCTCCGATCCTCTGTTCATTTGTGGCTTACGAAGTGCTTACTTGGAGGGTCGGGGGACTTAGTAGGTACTTATTGTTTAGAGTTACAAGTCTCATAACCCCAATTAGGACCCCTTTTAGGGTACTTATAAGTCCACTTATTTCCCACTTACTAAGTCCCCCGACCCTCCAAGTACATTGTAAGTAACTGCGCAACATGCTTGTCTCCAACCCGCCATGAGGTCCGTTCCAATTTTTGGCTAGAGCCTCCTTATCCGGAAGTGTGTTCCCGATGATCCCTGCGAGAACGCGACTCTTGGATCGTGAGTGACCCCTTAATAATAAGAGTACCCTTTTTAGTGTTTTTCAGTTTTAACAAGGGAACCACACAATAAAAGGCAAAAGGGTTCTACTTAGGAACATAGGTGACTTCAGAAAACCTGCTTAATTGTAACGACAGCGTCTACTGCCTGGTTCCTGCGCTTAAGATACTCAGCATGCCTGTGGTCATTTTAGAGTTTAGGGTTTAGGGTTGGGGGTTTAAGGATTAGGGCTTAGGGTTTAAGGTTTAAGGTTTAGGGTTTAAGGTTTAGGGTTTAGGGTTTAAGGTTTACGGTTTTGGGTTTACTGTCGGTGCACGTTCGAAGGCAGCGTATGATAATGTAGGGGCCCAAATAATTACCTACACTCTTGGGGTGGTTCCTTCTTATAAATATAGTATATTGGGCCCCAAAACCCTGTTCTAATTATTAAGGCCCTTATATTAACCCTGGCAAGCTCCTCCCCCCTCACCCCCGACCTCGGCAGTGAGCTCCTCTGATGCACGACGGTCGTCGCCGCGGCCTGCAATGTAAACCCTAAACCCTAAACCAAAACCCTAAACCGTAAACCCTAAACCAAAACCCTAAACCTTAAACC
>CAJNJA010064897.1:0-23056 GCA_905231915.1 Symbiodinium necroappetens
AGGTTTTCCCGGACCATAGACTTGAACTCCCGTTTTCCAAGCTTCGTTTCTTCGACTTGCGAACTCAGCCGCCCGAAGCCCCAGATCAAGCAGCCGTGGCCGCCAATCAGTCCCAAAAAGTCTACAAGCACTAAGACACAAAGACTTCCGCTTCCCCTCCCCGATTCCAAAACCGCGGACGCGGCGTCCTTGATCCGAAAACTCGCGGCGCCAAAGCGGGGGTCGGAGCAGAAGGGCTGGAGGCGGCCCCTCGGAAAGGGATGAAGGCCTCCTGACTCCCGATCGAGCTTCCAGGCACTCCCCAACTCTTCAACCCTCCTTGGTTGCGAAAGAAAACACCGAGCGGCTCTGGCGATGACAGCCTGCTGATGCAGCAGCTGCCGCTGGAGATGATCCTGAGTACGGGTATAAATTGCTGAAGCTTCTTCATGCTGGCTGTGGACACTGCGCAGTCCGCCTTCCAGCAGAACTGTGTCCTTCTCGCAATGCGCAGGCTGATGGCTTTTCTGGCTTCGGGAAAGACGACGGTAAACAAATGTCAGCACCATGGCCACGGCCACAGCCTCACCGCATCAAAAATGTTGTACAGGATCGAGATCCTTTGCACCTCGTCGGCTTCTGTGCGCATGAGCGGTTGCCATTCTGCACTCGGACCCGCTGATTCACCATCAAGCACGGAGGCCATGTTTCGGCCGTGGCCCGTTTCCGGTGCGGGGACTACAGCCCTGGAACAAGGTCCCGCGGCACATATCATCGGGGTCTGGAAAGAGTTGTTCGACATCGCATCGCCGACTTGTCAAGTCCAACCTGACGCCTGCAGCGGCAGCATGCTCTGAACGCGCGTCACAGACAACATCTCAACTCTTTTGACTGCGTTTAAATTTAGATATTTGGGGCTGTGCGGCCCCCACTGTGGAAAAGAGATCCTCGCCAGGCTAGTCTCCCCAGGATGGTGTAGCATCACGTAGCCACATAGCAATCGCGAAGATCCCCTCAAACAACAACAAAGGTGGGCAACAGGAAATGAAGGATTCCCCACCAGTCAGCCTGAACTTATCCCAAATCCCAAACTTCAAACCAGAAGCCGTGCTAGAACCCTCGCGCTGCCAAAGCTTTGGCTTTCGGTTCACCGGCGCTAGGGGTTTAGGGCTTCCTACATCCACTGTCCCTCTGCTGGGAAAGTCGGTGCGACGAAGGGGCCTGGTCTTCAAGGAAAGATTCTTGAACTGCGAACTGAGATTTGCACCCCTTCTACGACATACAGTGGGGCTACCAACAGCATGTTGGGGACCATGTGGTCGCGGCTCGAAGAGACACAGTCAGCACAGTATGGCCCACAAACTTGACCCTACCACAGGCGGAGAAACAAACCGTGAGCTGAAGCAAACACCAAACGGCTTTGTTCCCGACGAGAATCTATCTGCAGCTGCTGCTGCTGCAAGTGGTGTTGCAGATACCACAGCTGATGCTGCACCTTCCAGACAACGGGCGAACACAGCAACCCAGTTTGAGACTCGGGCGGGAGTATCTAGAGTCGGGAGGCTGTGAAGCTGAAACCAAGGCCCCAAATCGAGACCCACCGCAGCTTCAAACCCCAGGACCAAACCGAAGATCCCCAAATCCAGACCAAAAGCCCTCTGACAAGAACACAGCCACCACTAGTCCCGGTCCAAGCCTCAGGTACCAGATGCGTTTAGGTAATAAGCATGCACATGTTCGGAGAGCTTCGAAACGATATAGTTAGTTAGGCATGCTTGTCTTTCGCCAGGAAGCCGTACTGCATATCCTTCGATCGTAGTCCCCCGACCCGGCCAATGCCTACCCCGAAGTGCACCAAATCAAAGACAACACCAACACACAAACTATTTCTGCTGCCACGCACATGAGAGAAAATAGGAACACAGATGTCGCGTTTGCAAGAAGCTCGACAGAACAGCTGGGGTTCACGGCGGGTGCGCCGAGATCGGCGTGGCTCCTCAGAGGCTGAAGGGGCTGAGGCCAAGTCGCCGGGACGAGTATCTTTGTTTTCGTGCTCGGGTTTTTCTGCGCGTCTTGGGGCTCAAGCCCAAGTCAAAGCTTGGAGTCTGAGGCCAGTCTCGGGCTAGGCAGCACAAGGCTTGGAGTGTTCCAGTTTTGGTGGTTCCCAAAGTTGTGGGGGACCGGGGTTCGAAGCCTCCCTCACTAAGGTCGACAGTCGTGCGAGGCGTGCCTTCGGCTATGAGCAGAATCGTACGTTTAGAGTAGTAAGTAGGTTGGAAGCTGATACAATGTACTATATGTTCAGCTTATTGTAGCACTACCGGTTTTTGGGCTTGGGGGTTTGCATCTCGTCTCTCCCATGTTGGGCATTCGCCACGCTTGCTGTCGCCGGCTTTCCCTTGAGCTTACTCAGAGCATGGTCCGAAACCCAAAACCCTACTAATCCGAATTCAAGCAAAATCCTGCCCCATTCTGTTCTGCCCGGAACCCTTACTGGCCTCGGTCTCGGTGGGGATGCGGCTGGTGCGGCTTGTGCTGCTCTGGCTCCACGCAGCGCGGATGGGAGCTGGAAGTGCTCCTGGGTTTTAGGCTATAGGCTGCAGGGTTTTGATGTCTCGTTCCAGCTTCTAGCTCGTCGGGGAATCGGGGTTCAGGCTTTCGGGGAAGTCGGGTCCACCAACGCCTACCCCAGCTCGCGAAAACAAAACCCTCGGGGATTCAACTTTACCTTCCACCGCACTGGCCCTAATCGTCCTCCCTCCTCTCAGGTAGTTGGGTAGATGTTCGTTCCTTCGTTTCTTCAGGCTTTAGGTTTAACGCATGTTTCGAGTGCCCGGGCTTTTTCAGACCATGCGTCCAAGTGCAAGCTTCGGAGGGTTTCGTGGCGTTTTCGGCAGGTTTCAAGGCCCTCCACTCGGTCTCCTTAGCTCCCTGTCTCCTGCGGCTCAGAGTTGCTCCGCTGCGGCGCCGGAGGATCCGCTGCTCGCCTGTGCGCAGGGTCTGCCACCAAGGCACACAACAACCAGTGCCGGCACACCACCATCGCCAGTGCCACCAACATTCATATCCTCGTCACCACCGTCGCCCGCCAGCAGCAGCATGGCCGACAGCGCCACCTCCACCACACACCCCATGGCCATCCCCGTCGTCATCGTCATCACCATCATCACCATCATCACCATCATCATCATTCTCGTCGTTGTCGTTGTCGTCGACATCAGCATCGTCATGGTCGCCCGAACCGTCAGCGTCAACAGCGCCATCCAAATACAGATCAATGGAGGACTGCCGAAGGCAAACTAGCGGAGAAGGCTCAACTCCATCTAAAGCTGTGCGAGCATAGCACGTCGATCCAGAACCCAAATGGTGCAGAATCCGAATCATCACCTCTCAAATGACGGAAGGCCGAGACCTCAAGCGTCAGAGTCAAACTACTAGCAGAAACAAAGAGAAGAATCCCTCGGCCCCTTCGGATGTCAGAGCGCCTCTGAACTTGTGGAAGCAGGAAGTTGCCATACTCGTGCCCGCAGGTGACCCAATCTCCGATGCCGTGGGTTTAGAAGGCTTGGGATGCGGGCGATGTGCCATACAATTGAAGTTTCAGAAATCCGCACTCACGGCTTACTTCCGCTCTACCGCCCTTACTGAAAGCTTGGCTGTGGAACTATCAGCCGACACCGTAGGGAGATGCAGTGATGAAACGCCGCGGGGTCCTTATGCTGTGCATCTCGCTCTCACTGCGAGTGCGGGTGGTGTGGGATGGATTTGACATATTCGGAGGCCGGCATGTAAGAAGCCAGTTGGAGGCGACCCCTAACTCTCACCCTGCGTCTTGACCTAAGCCATGAGCCCTAAAAACCGAAAGCTTCTGAGCCCTAAGCGGCCAAACCCTAAATCCTATCAGCCCTACACCCCTCTAAGCCCTAAACACCAAAATCCTGAAACCCTGCAAGCCCGCATGGCAAAGCCAGACCCTAAATCTTACTTACAGGCCCGCGCCCCCAAACCCTAAATCCTCTAAGACTCCAAAAAACTGAATCCTCTCTCAGCCCCAAAACCCCAGGTTGAAAGTTTCCAGAACACTATGAACCCGAATGCAGACTAGTAGGATGCTTGCTATATTCTAGTGTAAGGACCTTATGTCCCCTAAGTCAGGTACTCTGCAGTTTTCTGACACTCCCATGTGCTGGCAGAAGAGCGCCCCCCCACCACAGGCCTTCACTGGGCCGCCGTTGCCTCCCGCGGCGCCCCGCCATGCGCCGTGAAACCAGGGCAGAGGGGTTGTTGTTGATGATGTTTCAGACTTCGGGTGTAGGAATTTCTTGTGGGGTGTAGGGATTAAGGTTTTCACATCTTTGGATTTAGGGTTTCGGAGCTTGGGCTCAGGGTTTGAGGGTTAGGGGTTGGGAATGTAGAGTCTAGGCCTTAGGGCTTAGGGCTTGGTGGATTCGAAATTGAAGTCTACAGAGTTTAGGGTGAGATTTCACGCTATCAGGTTCCCAAGGCTTCCTGATCTCCATACGAAGTATAGCCTAAGAAATGGTGCCTTGAGAAACTTCAGGGCTTCAGGTGGATCGGATTGCGGGCGGGCTTTAGGTGACACTCTTCGGGGCTGGTAGCTTGGAGGCTTTTCCGGTTCGGGCTCTTTTGCAGTCTGGGCAGGATGAATGCTCTTCAAACTTGAGGGGGGCCCAGGGCTATCACATGTTGATAGCGAGCCGGCTCGCAAAGGTTCCGTTGTCTTCAAGAGCTTCGGATGGGGCGTTGGGACATGACGGTGCCTACAATAATCGACGAAAAAACTTCAGAAGGTCGCCCTAGACCCGAAGACAAGCACCCATATCCAAACAGGACATCTAGGTCTAAGGCGACGGACTCGCAGCCAAGCCCAACTCCGGAAATCCAAGCCCATGTTCCTGACTTGGTTGTCACATCCGAGAACTTCACCCGAACCTACGACCGAATCCGCTGAGAATCCTTGGATCACTCAGCTTTTTTGCACGCACAAGGTGAAACGACTCCGAGGTCTCTGTGGGTAAAACAGCGGTCGAAAGGCTCGCGCAGCTCCTGCATGATGACGGTACTGACAATGATTGTGGCCATGATGACAAGAACAAGAACAGGAATAATAATAACAACAATAATAATAATATACGATGATAATGATGATGGTGATGGTGATGGGACTTCGGGTTTAAAGCCCCCTTGACGGGCTCAACCCGAACTCTGTGACCGCTGGGATTGGGGTGAGATCTGGGATTGAGGTCAAGCCATTGGGCCTTTGGGGCTCTTGGAGTCCAGATTCAACGTCTCGGGATGTGTCTTGGGAGCTTTCGGCTCAAACATTCATACAAAGGCTTCACGACTGCCTTGAACCAGCCCCGTAATGTTGTGAGAGATGAGCCCCCACTTCAAAGCAATCTGGACACATCGTTCTCAGAAAGTCTCGGCTGGCAGCATTTTCAGCAGCGTAGACAGCGCGAGGCACCGCAACATAGGTAGCATGTCAAGGCTCGATAGAATTCGAAAGCCTCATGAACAAGATCGGACAAGCCTCGCACCCTCAAGTCCAAGAACGCTTCGTGGCTTGATGTCACGGCGGACACCCGTTAAGTCACCGGAAAGTTTGAGAGTCTCTCTCCTTCAGCCGCTAGCCTCCACCAGGGAGGGGGCAGGGGACTGCCCAGCCGCCTGCGCCTGTGCCTTTGGATGAAGACACGCCCTTTGTTTTATGTAAGTCGAGGCTTGCGATGGGTCGTAGGATCTCAGGCGTATTGACGGCGCAAAGTCTCGGAAAGGCCGTTGAAAGCTCCAATTGTGGTCTATGCCATTGTGCAGAATGGTTTCGAACGATAACGGTGGGGTTCGTGATTTCAACCCACGGACTTGAGGGTTCTGCGTTGTCTCTGGCACTGGTCGGAGAGGGAGGAGACTGTGCATGTCGGAGCTTTCTGAATTTAGTTTAGCTTAGGACACGCATTGCGGAGATTCTAGCCTTGGTGTTCAGTTCACTTTTCGGAAACTTGGCAGAGAGAAGATTAAGTGGACCTGATGCCACTTGGTGATGGAGCTTTATCCCTTCGGGCTCAAGCTGAGTCAGGTAACGGACATAGTTTTCGGCATGTCGAGCGCTTGCATTCTGGGAATCACCTTGATGGAAATGCTTTGTAGGTTGTAGGGCTCAGGAATTAGGTGGTTAGATCGACGATCTTCAGCCTGCATCGTTAAGCCTTCGAACTTGCGAGCACGAAATCGAAGCCTCGGCGTTCTTGATCTTGAAGTCGAGGCCTTGCGCTATCCAGGCCAGGAAAACCTGCGCGTCCTGGGCTTTGGATCCCGGCTAAACCCTGGAACCCCAAACCCCTAAAGTTGCTAAACTCAACAGACACTCCTTGCATAGGGATTTTGCGGCAATATGTGCGTGAGCGGGGGGGGGGCCTTGCAGGACACCTCGCCCCACGCCACCATGGAACCATTTTTCGCCAACTCGGCGCCCAAATATCAACCAAAATTCCCGAAATCTAACATCCCGAGGTAAGATCTGAAAACAGAAAATATCACACTGTCGAATTCCTTGAAAGTTTATGCCGGGATGCGTCCTGATTTTTGGGCGAGATTGTATGTAAGACTGCCGAATCCCGAGAGGGTTCTGTGTAAAACCACCGAGGGTTCAGTGTAGGACTGCCGAGGGTTCTGTATAGGACCGCCTGAAACTCCAACCTCTAAATCTCCACCACGCAAAGCTGCAACATCATTCTCTATAGAGCAACCCAGACCCAGCAACTCTACTTTCAACCCTAAACCCTAAACCCTAAACCCTAAACCCTAAACGAAGAGCCCTAGGGTTTACGGCCTCTTCCTCCATCTTGAAGCGCTGCGCAATGCGCTTGGGAGTGACGTCCCACTCGCCGGAGGTCAACCAGTCTGCCACCTGCATACGTCTCTTTCGAGGGTTTGTGCAGCCTCCCCGGTTTATGTACCTCGCGTTTAAAATCCTTAGCTCAAAACACCCTCTGATGTCTCCAACCACTGGCTGGCACCCCAAAAGTTGTAGACCCTTCAACTCGTCCAGGCCTCGCCGGCAGCCTCCCCATCACGGAGGTCGTACCTGTTTCTTGGCATGTGGTTTTGCAGGCGCCATGATGGCCCCGAGGTTTCTGTGCGCATATTCTTAGAGCAAAGTACATGACTTCATCGACTTACTACTGAGCCTTTGGCCGCGGGGGCCGCAGGAGGTGCTTTGACCCGAAAAAAGTCTGCCTGCGCAGTTGCTTCCCCCTCGCAACTTTCTTACCTCTTCTCCGTGATCGCTCGCCTCTACTTCCTAAAGGGTTGGAACTGTCCTTCATAAACTCTTTGTGACATTGAAACTCCTGAGAAGGAATCAAGAAGTAGCATTGGTTACAATGTTCGAATGATTGCGGACTTCTGGTTCGTTTGGCTGTCGACAAGTTTCAACCTTTCCGTTTGTCGCCCTTGCATCCCGACGGCACTTCTCCACGACCTCGTCAAACCGCTCCTCGGGAGAAGGGGCCCTATGAAGGGGCTTTACCAGCTGATGCTTTGACTGTCTGGGATCTTCCGGCTTGGGGGGTGGGATGGCTTGGGGATCCAGACTACCGGAGAACTTTTGCAGCAGCCATGTCAGGAAACCCCACCTACGACGCTGACTCTAGGCTTGTGCTTTGATCTTAGTGCTGCAATCCCCTCGGCCGGGCCTTGGCATTCACCATCGCCATGCCTATGGGATCATCTGCCTCGTGCGGCACCAAAAGGCTTAGGGGCTTCGAGGAGAACGGTCATCCCTGCTTCCGAAGTCGCATCCTGAAGACCAGGAGCCCTGGATCTTGCAACCCCTCTTCCGGCGCTAAAGGAATTAGGAAAAAAGGGACACCGGACTCAGCTGCTTTGGGCCAGGCAAAGTTCAGCTCAATGTCCGAATTCTGCTGGAATACCACGTGAACTGTAGCATCTGTGCCCTGTCAACCTGCAGAGCCCCCGAAGTTTCACCCTGAATCCTGAACCCAGAATCCGAACAGCAGCAAGTTGAGAAATGAGCCACAACCGCAATACTCTCATCCCAACCCAAGAAAGCCCTAAACTATTCTAAACCCAAAGATCCAAACCCTAGAAAAAGCAGAAAATGACACGCCCCAAACCCAAATTGCCTGAACCCTGAATCCTGAGCTACGCCCAAGCCCTCTATCCCCCCCCCCGCCCCCCCTGCCTTGAAGTCTGCCTCCTCTTTGATGGCCCTCTCCACCTCCTCCTGAAATGCTTTGCGCGGGGTCGCTTCGAAAGGCGCTCTCGTGGGGATTTTTTAACAAAATAGTTCCTACACATATGTGTGGTGTGTGCATATAATATGCATTTATGTGTATGTGTGCATGTGTGCGCATGTACAGACTTGCTCACCCTCAGTGTTAAATTCACAACACACAGGGATCTGCGACACTGCTTGCATGCACAGCCTCTAGACACAGAGAATCACTACACAGAAACATATTGCATCCCCACACAGATCTTAGACTTACAGCTGCACCTCTTCAACGTTCTGCCCGGCCCTGAGATCGAAGCTAAAAACCCCTGGAGCCTGCTTCGCTCTCAGAGCCGCTGCGCGTTCCGCCAGGCTCTCAGCAGAGAGGCCCCCACCCCCAAGCTGTTGAAGGGCCAGGACGTCCTGCACCAATGCACCAAGGGTTCGTTACTGACCCAAACGGATGAAACGGAGCTGTAGAGTTTCGGGAGTATAGTTGCAGTCCAGAAGAGGTGGGCGGTTTCGGGCAAGTCTAAGGCAAACGTACAATCATAACCCCGAGTTAATCTGAAAACGCTTCATGGGCATGCTCGAGCTAGCTCCACTGGGTGCTGAAATAGCTAAACCTGCCCAACCCCAACACTTCGTGAAAGCAGTAGACCCTCAATCCCCAAAACACGCAAGCCCGACGTCCCCATCCTGGTCGTACGATGTAACAGTAAGACTGATGACAAGACCAACGACCGCAAGACTTATTTTCATAATCATAATCATCGTACTAGCAATAAAACAATACTACTGGCATTATGAATATGATTATGATAATAACAATAAAAATAATAATACTAGTAGTCAATAGTAGTGGCATTGTTGGAAAAACAACAAAAAAGATCTTCTGCCAGCCTCAAGAGCTGGAGCGTAGGACCGGATCGCTTCGAAAGCTAGACTCCGGCGATTCAGGGCCTGTACACGCTGCGGACAGATGAGTGCTCGAGCTTTGGTGTGGATATTGCTTGTTTGAGGGCCTTTTTCCGCAGCCCGCAGAGAGTTTAGGGTTTAAGGTGTGCCAAACGAAAGCGCGCTTTTGTAGGCGCGCGTCGGCCTGCAGGCTTAGCACAAGTAAGGCGAGAGTACATGCACGACTGACGGAGTGTGTTTTCGGCGCCGGATCTTCGCAACGTTGTTACTGAAGTTTTCCGTGACGGCTGCATTGTGGCGAGGCCTGGCACGGCCAGCTAGGATTTCGGGGCCGGTCGGGTTGCGGGCAGGGCCTGAGCCGAGGCCTTGAGGGGGTTGCGGCAGGGCGGCCGAGGGCACGGGTCGTGGCCAGACCCTCCCCGTGGGAAAAGCAAATGCAGCTTTGGCCTGCATTGTTCATTTTGAAGTAATCATTTCTGACAGTGACCAAGGCTGACTAGGCCTGAGCGTGCCTAGAGGGGTAGGCGAGCCTGGAGGCCGGCTCGGTCGCCCGCCTGGGGCTCCCTCGCAAGGTCTCGCTGATCGCACGACCCGTGCCCATTTTGGTTGTTTTTGTTGATTTGTTTCTTGTTTTCCTGCTTGCTAAACTGAATTGTGATTTTTTGCTTCTTTTCTATAGCTTCCCATCTATTTGTATTTTCCATCGTTTTCTATGTTTTCAGCTGTTATATGCTATCTTTGTATTGTTTAATATGTTTTTGTATGTTTTTGTATTTTCCACTGCCCCAAGGAACTGGATTGTTATTTTTCGTTCCTTTTTGAGATTTTCCACCTATTTGTATTTGATCATAGTGTTTCTATATTTTCAGCTGTTTTGCATGTTTCGCATTTTTTATATGTTGTTTGGTATTTTGTTGTATTTTCCACTGCCCCAGGAAACTGGATTGCTGTTTTTTGTGTCTTTTTTATATGTTCCACCTAGTCGTACTTATGATATGTGTTCTATATTTTCAGCTGTTTGCTTTATTTGTGTATTACTTTTGGATGCGTTTCATATCTTGGTGTACTGTTTTGGTATTTTTCACTGCCCCAGCAAACCCACCCCCAGGGGTTTGTGCTTTAATCAATTTGTGTGTTTTGCTTTGTTTGTTGCTTGTGATTTGCTTTTTGTTTGCAATCTTGGTTGGTTGCTGCGTATTTTTTGATATTCTTTCTATCCATGACGTTGAATTTTTGCTTCCGTCTTGCTTTTATTTCATGTTTCTAATTTTCGTTTAATTCGAGCCAGGTTCCCAATAAGTTGTGGGTATGTGCTTCGCAAGCGTAGCATTTGGGAAAATTTTAGGAATTGTGGGAGACAGGGCTCTAATGCTGACGGAGGGCGCGTTTAGGGTTTGGATTCCGTGCGGACCGTGGTTCTCATCCTCCCTCTCCTGCGATTCCATTCCTGCAGACTTGTACCTCAACAATTCAACCGTCAACAACGATAAGTGTTGGGAGATGTGATAACCAGGTGGGGAGTATGAGCTGTCTTGCGATTGATTTTTAGGTCGCGACACCGCAAAACAGCTGCAATCCCAAGACCCCAATGCGGCCTTGGCATTCGACGGGTCCAGCTGCAAGCAGGAATCTGCAGATTCGATGGCTCGACGGTAAAGCTCTTGGCCTAGGTCAGATTTGGAGGTTAGAGATTACGGCGGCGATTCAAGCAAAGGAATCTTTGGCACTTCCTTCGCCCTCGCCCCGAAATCCTTCCAGCCAAATCTGGAAGCCGGAAAATGCTCTAGACCCGACGCTGCAAACATTTAACTCGCTCAGCCCTTCCATGCTTACCCGAACCCCTCTACAAAGCAGATCCTGCGGGGCAAGGATGCCCACAGCAAGCACAAAGCAAGATACGAGAGTGTAATAGCCCAACTCCATTCGAACGTGGTCGGGGGTCAATGTGTTTCACTGTTCAGGACCTGCAGAATCCATCTCAAGTCATGCAGATACAAACTTGATCTCACGAAAGCCCAAACTCTAAGCCTCGCTTTGTAATGCAAGGTCGGCAGCCTAGCCGGACCGTGCAAACGCAATGTTAGAAGATCTCGGCTATGGAAGTATGCCAAACATGCACATATGCCTGCAGACACACTCGCATGCGCACACGCACTGTTGAGGCTGATGCTTTGCTTACAAGGAGAGGGCTTGGAAACAAAGCCTAGCTGCTGAGAAAGCACTGCGCAATGTTGCTGTAGAGAACTGCCTTCAGTTCAACCTAGGCCAGCGAGCACTGACTCGGCTAACTCGTGGTCTGGATCCACAAAGGAACCCGAAGTGTCCAGGAAGGCAGCTTCCGCGATGCTATGGACGTCTACAAAGGTTGTCCGAAGCCTAGGCCCTAGGCATCTCTTCCACCAAAACGTAATCCACTTCTGCTAAATTTGCCGGTGCTGAGTTACGCGGCACGATTGAAGGTTTAGGGATTGGGTTTCGACATTTGGGGTCGGTGGGCACAAGGACCGAGGGCGTGTTGAGGAGGGAGTCATAGCAGGGCTCTCGTAGCTGAGAGAGACCCTGAAGCTTCAGCGGATCTCCATCTGCTTCTCTTTGTGATGTCTACTCAACCAGTCTGGGAGAAACCCAAATCCTGGGACATATGTGCGCAGCAGTGTTTGTGTTGGGAGCCTGGAGTATGCTCGTGCCTGCGTTTCAATGAACTGCAGGCTTTGGGCCGTCGTAGTCGTACACGAGGTTGAAATCAAGCATCCAAGCGGCAATCTGTGTCCCGCCGCACTGCTCGGCTGCAAACCATAAAAATTCGCGAAACCGCAGAATCCTAGACTCGTCAGAAGTGACAGAAACATAGACATCTTCCGGGCTGCCATCTGCTGCCCCTCTGTCCGAAGAACAGGATGGCCATCTGCCTTCAGGGAACCATCAAGGACAGGTAAGGCGCAGGACTCGAATTGTGGGTTCCAAAACTTGGGCTTCGATTTCAGGATCGTGACTTGGAGCGTCGGTGTGGGTTGCTGTACCTGAGGCGTAAGGGCTTCTCGCTGCGAGGATGTGCAAAGCACCCTCTTTCATGAGCCCACGAACCAAAACCTTCAAGCGTTGAGGCTCCTCCTTGCCGCCTCCACCCGCGGACCAGAAAGCCACGCGCAAGCTCATGCACACCAAGATACCCGCCTCCGTGTAATTGCGCTTCCCCAGTATGCCAAATCATTCTTTGACTTGTCAATATGAGCCACCGATATGTGTTACCTAACCATAACAGGTCATGCGTCTTGTGATACCCGTACCCCTCGTGGAACCCTAGTCCCATCCTTTGCTGGGTCCTTGTCCAGGATGCTGATGCCATGGGTGTAGGAGGTCACGGCCTCGGAGTAGGCCTTTCGCTTCACGGCGCTGTTGCCCTCCTCATGGGGTCTTTCGGATCTACATCCATACCGGTGCCAACGGGTCTGCTACCACGAACCCGGCCAATGACACCTTGAACCAAGAGAAGCAGACTCCAACGTACCGTGGTGTAGTCACTAGCATCTTCGCACCTGGATGCCGTTTTGTTAACAAAGTGCTTTGGCCCGGCATGCACGTGACTGCTACCTCTGCAATCTCATCACAACCCGATGTTCTTGGGCTCTGCAGTCACCCGAGTTGAGTTGCTGAAGGAATAGGGAGAAAAGCTGGGCACACTGCGTTGCAGAACGATGCCTAGGGCAAATCACAGATGTTCATGCTTGCGCAATCTCATGATTCGCAGCTAAGCAAAACGGGTTTAAGCAGATGTCTGGCTCTCAGAGTGGATGCGGCTCCTCCTTCTGCTTGGTTGCCGCTTCAATCAACGGGATGCAATCGATGATCCTTGGCGTTGTTGGTGCATCTTCGCCCTATCGCGAGGCCACAGTCGTTAGCTTCTGCACTTGCGATTCGGGGCGTGGTTTGCATAATTCACGAACGAACATCTGCATGTTGGGCGGCCCCTGCTGAGGGCCAGCAGGTCACGCTGCAGAGTATCAGGTGGTCAGGTGGCCCCACACTGAAACCTGCAATTCTTCTCGGGAGCCATAATGAAGAGCCGGCTTCGCACTGCTGTCCCCTTGCAGTGTCCACACCCCCAATCCAAAACCCTAAACCTCCCTAAACCTCCCTACCTACGCCTATGTAAGCCTCCCTATAAACCTCCTTCCCAAACCTCCCGACACTGTCCAGTGCCACGATCCGAATCGATCCCAGGCTCTGTGGCGTGGCCTCTTCCGAAGGTGCCATGGCCGAGGCCGTGGCTTGATTTTAAGAAAGACTGATTACGACAAGTGTACTAAAGCTATACGACGGAGCCCCAAGGAATAGTCTTGCCATTCACTGTTATTACGAACTGTTTTGGCCATCTAGGCTTCTATCTTGGAGGCTGCACGCTTCTGTCGGCTTGCGGCCTTTCGAGTCGGGCTCCGAGGTAGTGCTAGGTGGCATGCTGCCGTTCGGGGCTTTCGGCGCGGGCTATGGACACTGGCGATTCTGGAACGTCCTCTCCAACAGTTTACTCTTCGACGTCGGAGGATGTCGGGTGTGCTCAGGATGAGACGTTCGCTGAATTGGAGTGAGTGCCTCAAGAGTTGAGCCATAACCCTGCGGCCCTTTGCCATCCTCTGCCCACGAATCCTTGAAGCCTTTCGCGAGGCACGCCGAAGGCGCTAAAGCAAACAGGCTCCCTGCCCTTTGCACCCAACACGAAGTGCAAGAAGGACAGCATCGATCCCACATTAGGTAGCCTGGAAGCTTCCGAGCTTTCTAGAACAGCTGCTCATTCTCACTGCCGTCTGAAATTCGGCCTTGATTGACTGGGTTAGACTGCAGATCGCCTGAAGCTGTTTACAGAGAAGATTCCAACTATGACTCCTCGGACCTTTCAACTGCAAACAATTCCACACCGGGTTTTTCCGTCAAGACTGGGATTGTCGCAGTTTTCAAGCAACGGGGGCCGGGTAGACACAACGCGCATCTCGGACGGAGGCTGTCTTTTCTTGCAGCCAGGGGTTCGCAAGTGAGCGCCTTGCGCAAAATTTTCGGGCTCGGACTGTTGCATCCAGAGGTTACAGGGTTACTTATGAGTTTCGGACACCTTAAAAGCTCTGTCAGTTTTGTTACATTGTTTGCAGGTTTAGTCTTCAAGTTGCGGTGATTCTGGTGAACTCAAACACCTGAAGCATTGCTGGCACCAGGCCCTCGTGGCCCAAACCCCGATTCCCTTGATCATCCCGGACAGGGGCTTTCCGGCTTGACGTCGCGGTCTCTGAAGGCTGTGAGCTGGCTTTAGATTCCCGGGGGGAAGGCTCAGAGGAATCGGCAAACTTCTTTTGCTTTCGCGTCGCCACACGTCTGCGAGACAGCAATACCACAAGAAGCTAAGACACTAGCAACCGATCCTCAAGGTGTGCACACGCAACCCTGAACCTTCTTCAAGCCTCCAATCAGGGTCCAGCCATGCAGAAGAAGGGTCCAGAAACTAGGTTTGGGAAGAGCAGTGGCTCAGCCGGTGCATCTGTTCACGATTACCTGCCAGGGAAGGTTCCGCTGAAGACGTAAAGTGTGATCTCGAATCTGCGTTCTGTTCTGCCGTGACCTGCAAGGGTCCTTTCCACAAGAAACGTGATAAGGACACTGCTCCAGAAGTTTGCACTTCAGCACAAGTCGTGGAAGAACACCCAACGCCCCAACCTACGAATTCTATGTAACAACTCAGCTCACTCAACAGCGAACCCGAGTGCAAAGTCACCTGCAAATCAAGTCATGGAGGTCGGGCGTACTCGGTTCGGTTTGCGACTCTTGAGAAATCAGGTACAGGCACACAAGCGTCGGTAGGGAGTTCCTTTCCCCTTGACCTCAATAAAGTTCGCTACATGATAAGACAATCGACACCACTGCAATGTGTCGCATGATCTCTCATGTCAGCACCTCTCTCTTCATGCATTTTTCTGGAAGTTTTAGACAAGCCTCGTTGCGTCCCGTTAAAGTTTAAAGCCCTGGTAACATGCCTTTTGCAACCCTTCTGAAATCGAACGAAGCCCTTTGAACAGGCAGCCTTTATCAGCCTTATCAGGTACATCCAGTCCCCCCATCCCTGCCAGGAGCAAGCCCAGCACGCCCAGCACGGCGATACCGACGAGTCCCACGAAGCTCCAGGGGCCCCGGACTGCGCACGGGCTCGGCTCTGTGGTGCACGGAGTCTTTTGGCTTTTGGGGCTTCGGAGGTGGAGCCTCGTGAACCATGGCTTTCGCACTGTTTGGCCCTCTTCGTTTCCTTGTGGAGACTCGACCGTAGTGAACCAAACGAAGCAAAGCCCCAAATCAATCTTTTTTGGAGTAGATGCTGCTTGCCGTTCGAACGTGCAGACTGCCGATGAGGCGGCCCGGCCTGATCCCCGAGCATGGGGAGAGCCCAGTGACGATGACGCCTCCTCAAACAAACGGAATTGGGCACGGCAAACCTATTTGTCTTGTGCTTCCTCTGTTTCTTTCTTTGCTTTAAGGAGTGGGCAGGCTCAATCCAGGGTGTGTCTAGGCGTGAAGTGCTGCCACCAGCTGTTAAAGTGTCGCGTGAAACGGTGTTTGCACAAACTTCGGCCAAGCAATGCACGAAGATGCAGCTCCCTGTCCCGTCCAGGCCTCCGTAGGAGGCTCGGTGGATGGAGCCTTGCGGTTTAGGAACTGTTCGAGCATCGGGTTTCAGAAGTCTCCCGGTGTTTATGGAGGTGAGCTTCGCTGTTGTTTAAAGTTGACAAACAGGTGCTGGGGCATCGAATGAAAATCCCAAACTCGCGCGGCATGCCCAAACAATGTGCAGTCCAACAGATGCAGCATCGCCCGCGCGATAATCCTAATCTCCTAATCCCTCCTCTCAGCCCCCTCTCACAGGCCGAACTGGAAATCGCGCCTCGTCTGCGGGGGTCGGAGCCTCAGGAGGAGGAATCACAGGGCTCAGAAGGCTGACTTCGAGTTGGACATGGACCTTGCACCCTGAACATGGGGGCTTCGGACATTCGAGCTCTGGTGAAGAGTTTGGTATGGGGAGGCAGGCGGCTCCAGAAACACAGATGCACTCGCCGGGTTGTAGACATACTTGCGGCCTTCTTCCTGGGCTCGTATCATGAGCGCTCTTCGCTTGAGAGCAACCTTCAAGCTTTTGTCGTCCTCCAAAGGGGCCTAGAGCTTCGAACCTTCAGGGGCTCAAGATGACAAAGCTGAGCTCGGTGCTTTTGCTGCCTAAACCCTAAACTCCTAAACCCTATCTGGTCACATACGACTTCCCAGATAACAATAACCCCTCTCTGCTGTGGAGCTGCATGGATCGGCAAGCCCTCCCCTGAGACATTCGGAAGGCCGGCGATCTGGACCTCTGGGGTATGAAAACTTAGACCTAGCCGTTCACGGTTGGACGTTGAGGCCTTTAGGGCTTCAGGGGGTTCACGGTTTCGGGTGTTAGGCTTTAGTGCTTGGAGGTCACAGGCTTGGGGGGCTTAAGGTTTAGGAATTCAGGGCAAGACGGTACGAGACCACTGTCATCGATTGAGATCTTGATGGGAAATGTGCTCATGACTCTAGCTGCTCCCGGGTTTTACTGAGGCTTCAGCCGACAAACCTTTCGTGGCGAAGAGCCGTGCTATCCAAACATAACGAATCAATCTTTGGGTAGTTCCAGGCTTGTGGCCATGCTCCAAATGCTATCTCCAAAACTACGACGCCACGAAAGCCCTGATCACCAAACTCCAAGCACCCTGAAGCCACAGGTTTGTGGAGATCGTGGTTTACGGCTCTTATGGCGTGTGAATGTGGGATTTGGCTGAGGTCTGGGCTTCGGGCTTTCACCATGTAAGCATAGGCTTTAATGTCCTTCTTATGTGCACAACTTGAGGAGACGTAGAAAGCAGCAGGACCCTCTGTACGCAAACCTTCACGCGCCAAAACCCACGCCTCAATCGCACAGCCCCGACCCTGGGGCAGATCTGCCAGCCTTCTGGATGTCTGTGACGACATTGCCCAAAACATCGTGGATCGTCTGGCGGGAAAGCTTAAGGTGTAGCCGAGGACCACAGGGAACTTTAGATGCCTTGCGTTGCAAAAACCCCCAAGTCCCGCTTCTGATATCCTGACAAAGTATGTTGGCTGCACGCAGGTTTGAGGAGAAGTATCGCTGGAAGATTTGGATCCCCTGCGTTGAAGGTGTCCTGCCTACCCCCAAATGACTGGGAAAAGAGACTTACGGTCAAGACTCAGCAGTCAAATCGGAAGGAATCGGAAGTACTGGTCAACGAACAAACGCACCGAGAACTCACAGTCAAAACAAGTAGGTAGATATTCCTCATGCACCCGCTCCAGCTACACTAGGAACGGTGATGGTTTAGGATACAAGCTTCCGTGCCTGAGCTCTGACCTTCGACAGGGCTCTCAGGCGTACTAGAAAAGGGTACTGGAAGAGTGCGTGTGAAGGTTACTTGCGGGATCTCAACAAGGTCATGCAATCATCTCCCTGAGCCTCGGCTGTCGTGTTGGCCACATCCCCGATCACCGCGGAATCTAAACTTCCGACCTGCCATCACAAGCAGGTCTTCCTAAGATCGGAATCTCCAAGCTTTTGGCTTCAATCCAGCAAGATACTCCGAATTTCGAGCGGCACTCCAGCCGTAACGCGGCATTGGGGTCACATTGCGGGGGCGAACCATGACCAGACGTAGGAACACGGAGGAGTTCCCTTTATGAGGACTGAAGGACCCCTTCAGCTTGAGTCCCCAACTCTCAAGCCAAAGCCCAGAACTCCAAAGCATTTGTGTGCCCCAGCCCACCAAAACATCGCAACACTCGTCCGGGCACCAGGGCGGAGATCTTCAGGTGGCCAGCCGTAGCGTTCTCTTGAGAGCGCCTGGAGACGGAAATCTTACCAAATCCTGTGGCTTTGATGCCTCCGGCCATCGGCTACGACAGCCACTGCATTGCAGGATTCCCGAACTTATGAGCCACGTTTCCGCAGTTTGCTGTTTCCTTGACGTTTCTGGCCCATTTCGTTTCCGCGTCGATCAATGGGCTTGGTTTCGCCTGTAGCTGCTGAGTGTTTATCTGCTGTTCTTTGGATTTTACGCTGTAGGCTTAGGATCAAAGGTTTAGGATTGTGTTTGGGATCTGGGGTGTACAAGTCGGGGTTTGGGGTCACCTGTGCATGTGCAGGTCGCCTACTTGTACATGTCCGGGGTTGGCACATTCGGATAGCTGCCGCAAAGTCCGAGATGAACGTCGCCTGCCAGCTGCGACAAATGGGCGCCTACACTAAACCCTAACCCTAAACCCTAAACGCCCCAACCGCTAAACCATGGCCCTGGTCTCTAAAAATCTTCAGCCCTAAGCCTGGCATTCAGCCGAAGAGGCTTCCGAGATATAAGGCTTGAGAGCAGTCGATGCAGCAGAGACACGAAACCCCTCAAGCCGTAGCTTCAACTGCCAGTTTTTCCACCAGCCACATTTTGAACAACGAGTGATTATAGGGTTCGGGGCTACAGGGTCTCGGCTCTGAAGAAGCCGTTTGCTACGGGTCTACCCTTGAACACACGGCGCTCCAAACCTCCGCAAGCTCCTCTCTGCCCCTCCTCGAAACCCCACACGGACGGCCTTGAGCCTCCTCTCCAGCGCTTCGATGACCTCGTGGATCTCGCTGGCATTCTGGCTGAAGACGTCCACGCGCACCGTGACGTTGCCAGCCCTGGGCGCGGCCGAGGACTGAACTTTTCGAAAACAAGAACAAAAAGGTCGCAGAGTTCGGAGACATCCCTCCTTCGGCTCTGACTCACATTCTTCGGGGATGGCTGGCACACAAATCGAGCAGCCGAAACTACTTGCACACCCAGGCTACTCGCGATATCTTGACCCAAACAGCCTCTGAAGGCCCAATGTTTGAAGCTCGAACAGACTCGAAGCATTTCCCCCCTTACAGTATCTTCTCGCCATCGTGCGGCTCTCCAGCTCCCTGGATGTCCAGGAGAGAGACCGGCCTTACACTGGTTTGAAGAAAAAGATTGGCTTCGCCTTCAGCTTTTGGTTGGGCTTTGGGTATGCAGCAGCTTAGGGTTTACGCCTTGATCATCTTTTTGCGCCTTGGCAGCTTGAACTATGACTCCCTAAGCCCAAGCCTGGCCAAGCTGTGGAAGCTGAACAGCCGAGTCCAAAGAGAGGTGTCAGTTCCAGAATCTTGCTCTTCCCTATACTCCACGAAGTAGAGTCGAGGTTCTGGGTCCAAGCCCTGCACTTGATCTCCCTTGTTGGGGTTTCGAATCCAGGGCTCCATCTACGCACAGGGTTACGCAGTCTTTGGGGTCCAGTAGGTCTAGCAGACACGCGGGAAATGAACCAGGCGCAATGCGACGATGCTGTGACGGGCCGTGCAATCTCGAAACGGTGTCGTCATCTCCTATGAGCTCCGCAAACTCCAAATAAGTCCTCTGCGTTGCTTCTTCTTGCCAATCGTTCTACACCGCTACATCCAAGGCACCGGTGCATGGTTTCCAAAGTTTCAGATAAGTGTGCGCCAATGACAAGTGTGCGATCATCTTGCAGGCGGATGTGCCCTGCAAGCCCCAAACCGATTAGATTGTGCCCAAGAGGCCGATGCTTACTCGCGTTGATGTGGCCTCGGACAGGAGGGGCATCCCTAGCCCCGGTGTCCTAGAATTGAGCTTAACCGTCATTAAAGTCATTTATGCTTGCAGGGAATCAATGTGGCTTCAATAAGTTCGGTTGCTGATGCATGTCTGGATTCCAGCTCCCATGGGGCTTTGTGGCCTGAGCAGTTCAATGCTCGCTGTTGCGAAAATCATCTTCAGGATTTGGGTCTCCGGACTCAGCGTGCGTGAACTGAAAGGAGTAAGTCTTCTCTTCGAGGGCTTCAGGCTCGAATATTGCCGGGCAGGGGTCAAGCTTCCACCGCTTTGCTTCGGGGGGTCGCCTGCGCTTAAAGCGCTGACGCTGAACCTCTCCGAAGCCAAGACCCGGATCCGATCAATCTTTGTAGCTTGAGGACCGAATTCAACCCTTCAGAGGCCAACTCTCCCTGTCGTCTGAACTTGCACTCCCAAAGGACGCAGGGAGGTCTTGGCGAATTGGGCTGCGCCAGCCGATTGGAGGTCGGCGACCATGGAAGCACCAAGAACGGCCTCAGCGAATCGAATCGATGACAAGCGGGAGCACTCACAAACTTAAATTGTGATGTGCGGGGAATTCGGGATCTAGATTGTGTAGAGTGTAGCACTTTTGCTTTCTGCAATGCTTCGAATTAGAATTTTTGCTTCGATTCGGGGTGCCAGGAAACAGTCCAGGAAAGTGTCATGATGCGGGGCGCCCCATGCCGCATGCAGCTGGAGAGAGATTTAGGTCAAGGCTTCAGGGCTTCGGGATTTTGCTTTCACAATACCATGCTCCGGTGTTGCATCCCGCACGGAGCATTCAAACCGTCTCTACAGTAGTCACGTTTGCTTGAGCACTGTGAGCGGGGCTTTGCTGAATGATGCCTCAGGCTTTAGCGGAATGTGCAAGGTGTCCCAATGTCCGGATTCACATGATGACTCTGAGCTTTGGGGGGGACGAGGCCTGTCCCTGCTGACTTTGAAGTTAGCCTCAGAAAGGTAAAGAACTTCACACGCTTGCTTCGATCGTAGCTGGCGCGCAAATGTACCAACAAAGTCACATGGTATATCCCTGAAACACAGAGCTTCGAAGATGAGCCTGCGCGACCTGCCTGATCACTTCTCAGGTTGATGAGCTTTCTTCCGAGAGCTCAGGTCCCCGGAAGATCTGCGTGCTTAACCAATCCGGGCTGAAACTTCCCGCATGAAAACGACGCCGAACATCCGAAAAGTCTTCAACTCACTCCGCACCTGCAAGAGAAACGAATTCTGAAGCTCCAAAAGCGGACACAGTTGTCTTCCGGCGAAGTTCGCTGTAGTTCTGAAGTGTAGAATCCAGAAAACCTCCTGAGCCTGCTTGCCAACTCAATCCTGAATGCCAGCTCTGCCGATCACCAGTTTGCGAGCATTCCCAGATGAAACCTCCTCGAAACAGCAACCAGGCACCCCCCAACATGGCCTCCAGGGACCCCTCCACCGTTTTCGCCATGGCCACTTCCTACGCAGAGCTCGCCGTTGCTTTCAGGACTTGAGAAATCTACACTAAGATCGGCATTCGGTTTGCGGTGTGAGTTGCGATGAACCCGCTCCCCTGAAAGTCAGGCATGCAAACAGGGATGACCCGGAACCCTGAAGCCCTGACACTACCCAGACCCAGCGCCCCTTCAAAATGGCTCCTGGCTGAGGTTGCCCGCCACCTCCTGGAGCAGCTGCTGGTAGAGGAGCCTCGGCTCAGCTCGCTGAGCGAAGTTCTCTTCGAAACAGCTACGTTACCATAAAGCCGTGACTAGCCCAGCTAACTGATCTTTGTCCGTGTCAATGGCACAATACTTGTGCAGTGTTAGGACTTCCCAGGAAGTCGTACTCGTCGCACATCCATACGGCGGAGGCAGTGACAGGTTTCGATACCACTCTGGCACCATGGCAGCACTGAGGACTGTCCCGCGTCCAGACAACCAAAGCTCAAATGCGCAAGACACCACAGCCCCGATTCACTAACCCCATCTGAACTACTCCATGTCGGAGAGGCTGTAGTTGCTCGTCTTCCCTTTTCTGGCTGCCTCAATGACAGGGGTTCAGGAGTCGAGCTCTAGGCTCGTATGCAAGGATGCCTTTACATCCTCGGCCTGAGCGGAAAACTGTAGCCCTTGAGACCCCCCCTGGATAGGTTGGGCCAGAACCGTAACCAAGTCCGGTCTCTCTAAAATCCTGCCCCGAATCCCCAATCCCAACACCTGTCTCAGGCCTGGCGAACAACATGAAAGGTTCGATTCTGGGACGTGTGAGCACTGGAATCTTGCGACATGCAAAGTGCGTGTCAAGTCTTTCGGGCAGGGTGCTGTGCCGCACAAGGCAACATTGAATTTGCTCGGTCAAGGACGCCCAAACTCAGAACTGCCCAGCTCAGATGTCTTCGCATAACATGATCCTTGAAGGACCTACCAATTTCAAACACACGAAAAGGACTCCATTTAAAGAGAACAGAGCCCCTTGGGACCCTCACACTTAGACTTCAAGGCTTCCGGGTCGGGGCCTGGCCTGCAGCCTCCATGGCGGCTTTGGCCTCGCCGTCCAAAATCTCAATCTCCGTGGTGTTGACTACGGCTCCTCGAGGGCTCTCTTTGGAGGGAACTACGGTTTTTTCTAGGGTCTGCGGCTGGGCATTACCGAAAGCTGTCCTGGAGTCTTCGCATGCGGCCTTACACGTCAACGAAAATGACGCCCGCAGTTTGGCTGTTGGAGGCTTGTTGGCTGCTGCGAAACAATGAAAAGCCCTGCCTGACCCCAGACCTAAACCTTGAAGCCCGACATGGTCGCCGACAAACTCGACACGTTTCTGCCCGATTCAGTCCTGGCACATTCATCGTGTCCCGCATCTGCCAAAAGCGCTGGGTTTAGGGTTTGCGGCTCGTCCAAGGCTCAGGGACGTATGTCGTCTTCATGAACTTGGAAGGCTTCTGCGAATTCACAAACGTGACTTCTACCTGTTTAAACATGAAGATGCCGTTGCCAAAATACCAGAGCTCCCGCGGGAGGCTTGAAGAAACCGTCTGATGACATGCTGCGATGCAACGGCATTTCAAACACTCCGCTTCTGCGGGTCATTTGTGGGTCACCTAAAACCGCGAGCCAAACTTCTGCTTCCTTGGCCCTGGCTAAAACGAAATCCCGAACGCTGAATGGCCCCAAACTAAGCCACCAAGGCCCGTGAATCCAAGCCCCCGGAACCGCAAACCTCCAAAGCGAACCCGGAGAA
>CAJNJA010064908.1:5980-23056 GCA_905231915.1 Symbiodinium necroappetens
ATAAAAGCATGACAAGAAGAATGAACAAAAGACTCTCTTTATGATTAGTGGTTCGTGCGTCTCTTTTCCTTCTTTTCTTCATTTCTTTCGCTTATTTCTCGCATTTCTTTCCATCATTTGAAAATAAGCGAAACAATGAAACAAAAGAAGGGACGCACGCTCTTCATTCATCATATCCTCACAGCGGTTTCCCTCATTAAATTATATGGAATGCGTGCTTTTATTAAAAAGACAAGTGATCATATTAATTTAATCTAGGGAAAACCGTGAGTGAGAGATGAATGATGAAGGGAAGTGAGTGGTTCTCCTGTGGCTCTTTTGTTGTGTTGTTTCCTGGCTTATTTTCATGCTTCATTCTTCATTATAAAATAAACCAGGGAAACAAGGAACAAAAGGCACAGGAATGAACCACCAACTTCTCTTTAATCCAGTGTTTGTTTCGTGGTGTGTCAATTTTAATGAAAGAAAACAAGGAAGGAACAACGCGTGTTTCTTTTCTTTAAAATTAACACAACACCCTTATTTTCAATTGTGTTTCGTGTTTAACTTGGGCTTTTCTCGCTTCCCTTGTTTCTCATTCCATTGAAAAAGCCCAATTTAAACAGAACACAAGGGAAAAATTAAGGTGTCATGAGATTGATGGTGTACGAAAGGAAAAGTAAAGGTTAACCGCTCTCTCTTTGTTTCAACTAAATACAAAGGGAAGTAGGAAAGGATGCGTGATTTAGTTGAATAAAAGAGAAAGAGCGGTACACCTTTATTTTTGCTTTCTTCATTTCCTTTATTCATTTCGTTCATGTTTTCTTTAATTTAAAGAGAGAAAGCACGCTTCATTACTTCATTGTCTTTCTCCTTTAAATTTAAAGTAAACATTCTCTTCATATTTTATCATCTGGATCCTGTGTGCTTTGCTTAATGAATAAATGATGCTTCCTTTCTCACTCACGTTCGTTCCCATTATATTTATTCATTAAGACAAAGGACCATGAACCAGATCCACCCTTACATTATATTCTAGGTTATCTTGAGTTTTATTAAGAGAGTTTATTTTATTAGAATATAGAAGGAAATTAGAGAAGGATTCCAGATTATAGAAGCGGAAGCCAGTCAAGGGATAATATGTAAGAATGGAAGGTGTAGACATGAGATTCGTTTCCTGGTTTCGTACGTGGCTGTGATGGTTTTATTTATTAATTTAATCTGGATAAAAGACCTAAATTATAATCCTCGTATTCTTTAAAGTGAAGCGTAAGCGGGAATCCATTAGCTTTCATGTCTTACTTCTGTTTCATTTAATAAATAAGCATATGGATCCCGCTCACGATGAACACCTACCAAAATTACTGGTTTCGTTGATAGGTGAGATTAGTGGTTATATTAAGGGAAATAAGTAGGATATAATTCTCAAGGTTGTTTACTTCATTGTATAATATGCAAAGATTTCTAAAGAATACAACTACTTCTCATGGAAATTAAGTTGCTGGTTCCTTATTCCTATTATTCCTGGTATTCTCCTGTTACGTTCTCTTACTTCTACCATCTTCATTTATTACATCTGGAGAATACGAGAACTACACCAGAGAAGCAATGTCCAAGGTTGGTGGGAATATGAGGAGGGGATGAATGAAATGAACTAAACTTTATTTCCATTAAAAATATACCGTACAAGCTATTCCAGATGCTAACTTTTATTAGAATTATAACTCTCTTCATATCATACCTTTATTTATTAGGTTAGTTCTTTGTTCTCTTTATTCTCTCTTCTCTACTGGCTCTTGTCTCTTCCCGGATGATAGGAAAGCCCTGTTAATAATAGGTGGATCGTGGTCTGTTGTCAAGTTAAATCCCAGGTTTATTTCTATTACGCGGTTCTATTATTGAGGTTCGTTGGATTAGGTGCATCATATGAATGGAAAGTAGGCTGTGTCATTAAGGTAGCTGATTTCCCCTTCATATTAACCTTTATTCATACATTAGAAGTTAGTTCTGGTTCATTCTCTTACACTTCTTTATCTTCTCTTTATTAATCCTCTAATAATTATAAGTGAAAGAAGCATTGGATTAATAAAGGATAAAGAAGTAAGAGAAGTGAGACCTGGAGATTATGACTCTGGGATACGTGGCTATAATTTAATTAATTCAATTAAATAAAGAAAACACCTAAATTATAGCCACGATTCCCCTCTTACATTCCAATAAAAGCATGAGATAGAAGGACCTTGACATTAGAATCCTGGGTGTAGATTACAAACTATAGAAAGGAAGGGTTTTACTGGTATAATTCTAATGCAGTTATGACTTGGAAATTTAGGTGTATTATTAATGAGTTATTTCTTGGTTCCCAAAGTCTTATTACCAATCATATCCTAGGTTATAACTTAGCTATATTTCCTTGGTTTGTTTATATTATATTATTTGTTTAGGAATTTCTCTTATTATTCTCTCATTAGCATTTATTATTTCTATTCACTTACGACTTATTTTTATAGAATGAGAGAATAATGATAAGAGAAATGAGTAACAGGAAATAAGACACAGATTCCTTTATTCCTTCTCCCAACATCCTTTTCCTATTATTGGGTGAGGAGTTTACCATTAATTTAACCCTGTACAATATGACCTAGAATATACCCTTTCTTTACCTTCCCTATAATCACCAACCTTAATATTGGATCATCTGTGGTTCGTTCATCAAGGTTACCAACGGCCCTTTAATAATATGGAATCTTCATAAAGTTAGTTGTAAAGTTAAGTCAAAAGTAAATAGAAGATTCCATAACAAAGAACCATATTAATAAGAAGACAACAAAGACATGAGAATTAGCTCTTAGAGACAGAGGATGCGGAAATAAAGTTGAGTGGTGTTTGTATTAAAGTGAAATAAACGTAAACAATAAAGCCACAGCGGTTAACCTTGGAAGATAATGTGCTGTGTTAATAATATAAAATGGGAAGTGAGAGCAGCGAACGGGAAATAAAACACTAATGTAAATAAGACTTGGATTCCTTAAGAGAGTTTCTCCTATAAGCTAATAAGGTATAATTCTAGGTCTTTCTTCCATTAGTAATTATTAATTGTAAGTGAAGAAAGTTCTCTGTTAATAATAGAACAAAGAGGAACCGTAGGCCAAGTTCCCAAGGTGTAATGCATTGTAGGGGATTCCAAGAAGAAGCGAATCCATTAATAATTAAACAATAAGAAACCACTTAATTTCCTTCCATCATTTGTTTCTACCTTTTGTTTGGATTAATTTTCTTATTTCTATACATCTTTTCCACCATTCACATATTCTAGCTCTTCCCTATATTCTAAGTGTAACCTTGGAGATGATAAATAATGGTTGTTTCTAGGCCCTTCATTCTCCTACCATTTCCTATTAACAATTATATCTCTAGGGAAAGGAACCATTAGCAAGATAGGTGAGAAGGGACAGAAGTAAACCCCAGAAACTAACCCACCATTAAATATAGCCACAACAGACCTTGGATTCTACGAGCCTGGTGTTTCATTCATAAAGGCAATGGAATCTCTTATCCTTATTTCATTCTAATATATCTTTAGGAGAGTTTACATCCGGATTAAAGAAGAACCACCTGAAAGATAAGTCCCAACAATAATTAGGATCTGATGTCTTTGCCTTTAGGAATGGTTGTTTCCAGCTCCTTGAATGATTAACCGCTACAGCCAGGCCATCCATAAAAAGCATGAGTCGTTCGTATCTTGGTGGTGTATTCCCTTAACCTTTATCTGTAACCTATGAGATGGTAGGGAAATGGTAGATTACTTATAATTTAAAGTTAGGTGTTTCATTCCTTTACCAATCCTCTGTGTCCTACTGTCGCTCACTTCTAGGTGTTTCCAAGTCATAGAAGCGGTGAACCTTGTTAATAATGGGAATCACGCATCATTTAATTAAAACACGGTGGATTCCATCATTAACAAAGGACACCGCTATATCTTGGACTTGGATTCTACAGTCAAGGGATACCAGTAATTATTAAAAGTGTACAGGAGAAATACGAGGATTCCAGAAGATAAACGAGAGTGAGTTTCCTTTGTTAATCATTATTCTCTTTAATCCCTATATTCTACAGATAAAACCCTTCATCCTCCTATTGTCAAGGAAAACCACTAAATCTTATTATCTTCAATGCAATGGAATGTTGGCTTTATGAGGATTTAATAATTAAACAAAGCGGAGCGAATAAAACAAATAAATAATGAGAATTTAATGAGAATAAAGCTGTTTCCTTCTATGAGTTATATTTCTATAGTTTTAATAGAATAAAGAAAAAGCGGAGCGAAATGAACTCAAAATAAAATAAAATGTGCGGTTTAAATAAAATAAAAAGTGAATCCCAAGGAAAACCGTAAGCGACAAGGAAGTTCACCTATGTTTCCAATGTACACCTTTATCCATATTATTCCGTTCCTTTTCACCCGTACACCACCAACATTAGAAACTCGTCCATCTTGTTCCTGATTACTTATCTTATAATTAATATGAAGTTGGTACGGTTTTCTTACGGCACAGGATTATACGGTTCACCTTTATTATAGACCTAAAATATACACGCTCCGCTCTTCCAAGATTATGATGAAGGCTTCCAAGGTTATATTAATTAGAAGCAACATGAACGACTCCTAAATGCTAATGAGATAATACAATGTAATCAGAAACAAGAGCCTGTCACCAATCATTCAAGAAGCTGTTGTTCATTCATGGCATAATTCTTGGTTATCTGCATTAGCTTTCTTTGGGTCATTAGTCTTACCCTTGTTCTCCAGCCTTAGTTGCAATATGATTAGGAGATGGGTGATTGGGAATTAGGCTCGGTTGCTGTGATTAGTTCTTTTATTCCCATACCAATCCATTATTCCATTAAATAAAAGGTAAAGTTCCTGGTTATTTACTGTTCTTTCAAGGAATCCTATAGAATGCATTATAAGAATCTCCTAGTGACAAATCCTAAGTCTAATATTCCTAAAGCCAAGATTCCTTTACCAATGAACACCTATAATATGCCTGGGAATTCAGTGGTTGGTTTCTTCTGTCACTAATTAATAACTAACCACAAATGAAATCCCGCTACCAATCTTTGAATAACCTTTACAATTACAAACTCTAAACATAACATAAAGAGGAGCGTGAGCGGTGGGAAAGGAACGTATGACTCATGAACGAAGGTTGGTTATAATGACCAGGAATCTTACCGCCACCTTCATTATCTTCTCCATGTGCTCTGTTATCCCTTGACATGTGTTCCGGAGCTAGGATTTAGGGCCACGAGTCAGTTCTTAGGTGGCGTACGTGTCAGGAAAGGTCCTACATGAGAGATAGACTTTTATTACATTAGGAAAGGTCATAAGTAAGCCATATTTTCCTTCTTTATGTTGGGTTATTAATGTGTGAAGTTAATAATGAATAGCAGCGTACGCGAGAAGGACACACGAGCACACGGCTGTTAACTTTTGGAGGAGTTCCAATATTAATAATTTCCTATAATATTAACCCTTATCCATCTTTACCAGTTTACCATTATATTTTAGAGGTATAAGTGAAACGTAAGAAGAGTGTATATTTTAGGTCATTTATCTTCCTAATTCCATCTCGCATTCTTATTTCTCTATCTGCTAATCATTTAATGCAGAGAAAAGAAGTGTACGAGAGGAAGACATGCGTATTTATTAATTAAAAACTTCCCTCATCTTATAATCTTATTACTCGTCCTTTACGTTCCACTATTTCCCTAGGACTTAGGTGTCAAGAACCATTAGTGACCAGGAGATAGACCTTTATGAACCAGAGCTATATTTAATGACACCTACAAGATACCAAAGTTAAAGGGAAATAGGTGTATCCTAGAGTCAATAAATAAAGGATAACAGAATTAGGAGATTCTCTTCAATGATCTTCTCTTAATAAATTATAATTCCTAAAAATATAGGTCTTCTGTAGAATATTGACTTCTGTAAGTTAAATGTAATGTCCTCCAAGAATAACTCCCTTATGTTTAATGTAATCTAAGGACTTATCAGTAAATAACCAAGAATTAACCCATTATACGGTTCACCCTTATTCCCAATGCTTCTAGAGGAGATCCTATATTCCTTTATTAATAATCACCCATCAACATCTTCCTCACGGATACCACTAATTATTAATGGAGGTAAAAGACCAATAAAAACCCAACCAAACTTACCCTTTTCCTATTACTTGGTTACCACCGCTGGAAGGAGATTACAGGGAAGTTCCAAGGTTAATAGTAAACACCAGGAAGTTACAGGAGAATTCAACTAAAAACACACCTTCCTTTATTAATTATAGAACACCAAGATTTATTAGAAGTAAACCGTACAATAGAAGAACGTATGGTCAATATGCTTCTAGGCCTTATAAATATTGGTGGATCCCTTAATCATATTGTACATCTTAATATTTAGTTGTAGGTCATTCTTATAGGATATCTTGTACATCTATAGGTTAGTTGGCTTGTGGTTCCTATATCTCTCCTTTATTACCTTCCAATAATTCTTTAGGTGAGTTTCCAATCTAGAGAATGTTCATCCTTATTTCCCTGCCATTAATTTCATTTCCTTTATTTATCATTTCTCACTTCTTATGTTTGAAATTAATGGCAATAAGAGGAAATAAATAAGATGAACAAGATATCCTATAATCATAAGATACACCTAGAAGATAGAAGAAAAGTATGAAAGAAGAAATGCCAAAGGACCAAAAGAAGGATTATATGGATAAAAGATAAGAAAATATGGCATAATAAAGCCCAAGAAGTAATATAATTAAGACATAGGAAACAGTAAGAAGATTCCCTGTCACGTACGCTTTAATGACACGGAGATTACATGTCAAGGGAATATTTTAATTGTAATTATTGATCGTGGTTAGTGTTCTTTGTTACAATGAAATAAAAATAAAAGATTGCATGAATAAAAGAACCAGAAGTAAACCCCAGATCTTATTATTAAATTATTAACGACACGCATTCTTTCATTCTAATTTATTATTTCTCAACTTATTATAGAAGTGAAGCGGAGCGGTGTTCTTCTTTATCTTTCATCTAGCCCACTCGCTACTCTCGTTTATCTTTACATTTCATCTGTTCTATCTTTCTTATCTTTGTTCATATTTTACATCTTAATTATATTTCATGGGATTCACTCTTACGTTCCTTATTATTCATTATTTAAAGTGAGGTGGAACGTAAGAAGCGAATTCCATGCCAACAAACATTGGAATCGTTCGTGTCTCATCATTCATTATGTTCAAATTAATTAATAGAACACTGAGGATGATGAATGATGACTCACGAATCTAGCATAAAGTGAAATAAGATGTAGCAATAGAAACAAACCATATTGTATCACTTGGCATGTAACCGCCTGGCTGTTGACTTAGAGAATACCAGTATTAATAAGGAACACCTACAATAATAATGGGAGTTTACAGGAAATATTAATTATAGACCCAGAATATAGGAAAAGTAAGCCATAAACACCATCCATATAATCCTTCTTTTATTCCTTGCCAACTAACTCAAAGAACTAATTTAGGTGAGTTTTCTTCCTCTTACTTTTACTTCTCTATAATCCCAATCTTACTTCTAATCCATTCTATAGGTAGCGGTTACATTCAGATAAAATAAAAATGTACCAAGGAAATGGTTGTATGGTTAAAGAAGCCAGCATGAGAGCCAGGATTTAGCTGTTTCCGGTTCCAATATTTATTAGTAATCTTTCTTTATGTTTCATCTCTAGGTCATATTTGTAATGGAATTATGTCTTGGAAATCTAGGCTTTGTTTATATTATTAAAGATGAACCGAAATATGAATTAAATGCAGCATATGAATGGCCTAAAATGTAATGAAACAAGGCAAGGATAAGATTCCTCATAAAGTAACAGGAAATAACCAGGCAAATAACCAAGAATGAATCCCAGTCCTTGTTGCCTGAGTTATAATCTCTGAATTCCCTTGTCTCTTTTATCTTCATCTCCTAGGTTTAAATGTATTATTAAGAAGCATAAGATATATCTTCTAGAGTCATAAGTTTACTGTTATTCCTGGAGTCTTTAACCTAGAACTGAGTCTTATTTAACCGCCAAGGAAAGTCCAAGGTTCCAGTCTCTTATCCCATTAAAGTTTAGGGATATTGGTAATAAGTGATACGAGATTGACTTTCCATTACAAGGTTCCTCTATCACCAATCTTATAAGGACTACCACCAACTGTAACTAGATGAAGGGTAAGGGAAATATGTTTAATTAAGTGCAAAGAAACTCTCTCTTATGTTCTTATTATTTACTTCTAATGGAATTATATTATGGGAAAAGCGTAAGCGTGAAGAATATTATGAAAGTTTGCAAAGAAAAGTCAAAGATGTGAATGTCCTTTACGCTTCATTTCCTTACGCTGTCATTCATTACAATTATAACCAGAAGATAGTAATTATAGAACAACAAGAACTCCTATTAATTAAATGGTATGTTCCGGATGGTAGGAGAATGAAGGGAAATAATACGCCTAATGAAATGAAATAAACATAATCTGGATTCGTGATTGAATGAGAAGTAAACCGCTGTCCTATAATCTCACATGATGGGAAGCCAGTAAAGAAGGTGAACACTCATGACCGTAAACTCCAAGTCTTAAGTCTAATAAAGGCCTTCCAAGATTCCTCTAATTTCTAAGGATATAATGAAGATAGAAGACTTTAGGAACTTGGTGGTGTCTTTCATTAAAACCTCTACCAAAGAACCCAAGTTATAGAAGGTGTTAAGTCTAATGGTAAACTCACCTTGATTTCCACCTCCAAGATCTCCTGTAATTATAGGTTATATTATAGGTCAGATATAATTCTATTAAAACCGCATATTATTCCATGACAGCCTTGTTCTCCACCGTGAGTCTTATGTCTCTTGGCTCTCTTCCCTAACCTTCATTATAACCACCTGAAAGATAAGAGACAGCGGTAAGCGTGGAAAGAGCTAGACCAGTTACTTACGACTCTAGATGAACGAACCTGTCATGGAAACCTGGATGTGAAGGGCCTGATGTTTAATTCTCAAGCATACAACCACACCAGCATTTGGATCGTTGTTTCACTTAGAAATATAACCTACAATGGAATCCTTCTTTCGTACTTAGGTGTCAAGTGTTCACCATCAAGGGAGCCAGGCAGTTGACTTTACAGGAACTAACCCCTGATGTTAAAGGTGAACGCGTAAGCCCTAATGACAGCATCCTTGGTTGTAGCCGTGTATAACCTAATGAAAGAAGATTACTAATGGAATAAAAGGTAATTGTAAAGGAGAGGAACGTACGTGACATGGAAACAAAGGTGTGTTTATTGTTTGTTTTATTTAATAATTAATGGAGGCGTAAGCAAAAGGAATGGAATTATGGCTTACTTTTCCTTCTATTAATTAAAACATAAAAGAATTAATGCTGGAAGAGAAAGTAAGCCACACATTCCTCTAATAATTATTGTGCTTCGCTCTCTTAATAATATTCTCTCTACTTTTCCTCTATTCATTTCTATTATCTGGTTTACTTATAATGGAAAGAGGAAAAGATAAGAGAGAGAATACAACCAAGATATAAAGACAGGTGGAATGCATTGGAAATCCTGGTATTCTTTAAGCTTAATGGTATAATCCCAAGCATAATGAAGGTAGCGAATGGAATAATATAAAAGCAGGGATAACTATAATTTAGGTCTTTCACGGCTATGGTTTATTTTAGTGGATTTCCTAGGTGTATTTCTCTAGTACAATTATAGGTTATCTTGAATAGCTTATTTTATCCATATTATACACCTTCTTTTCCTATTGCCAGGCATGATTGTATCCAGGGTGTATGCTTCTAGGACTTGGACTCTTTTCCCTGCCACCTAATTCTCATGTACAAGGGAGTGGAACGTGCATGGGATTCCTTTAATAATAAGAGAATAATAATGAATACTGGAATCCTATGAAAGTTCCTTGAGAATTAGCTTCCGGAATAATATGAACCGTGTCTGGTGTATTCCCTTATCTCCCATTACCAACCTTCATGATGCACGGGTCAATATTAATCAGAAGCATTTCCTAAAAATAACGAGGAACGAATGTAAGAGAGACGAGAGAAGGATTCCAGATAATAAACAAATAAAACTTAGGGACCGTTGTATGATGTAGGAAAAGCCCTAGAAGATACACCTAATTTCCAAGGAATATTATAATTATAATTCCAAGATGTACAAGATTCCTTATAATATAAGATCTACCAACATTAACGGGAAATAAATAAGATGTTGACTTCTCCAGATGTAATATGATAGAGAGATAAAAGAGAGAGAATGGAGTGAACGAAATGTACTAAACGAAATATGAAAGAATATTAATGAGACAAAAGACCAAGATATGTAGAAAGGTTAAGGGTAATGGTTGTCAGGGTCCTTCTCGTTCAATCTGGCATATTCTGTTCACCGTTAATGGTAGACTCCTATCTTTCAGGGTCCTATAAGAATGGTTCCTTGGCAGTCCTTCTATAATTATAATGTACGGGTGGCGGTGGGTGATAGGCGGTTGACCTAGAATGCGGTGAGAGGAAGTCCATGAAAGACCCAAACAAACCAGGATTCCCATGCCAAAGGACCAGTATATACCCAATAATTAAAAGGGTTGGGAATTAGCTGTTTCCTTTAACTCAGAGAATACAACTATAATTCTTGGTCAATAATGATTATATCTTTACATTATAATTCTAGGTCATATTGTAGGTGATAAATCTTAGGGTTATATTTTAGGTCTTTCACTTCCATGTCATTCAAGAAGCTGTTGTCATTATATTATTAGGACAGGAGGAAGGTGATAAGAGAGCCATGAGATACACCTAATGCTTAAATAGAACCACTAACAATATTAACACCTGGGAATTTAGGATTATAGGACCAAGAAGAACTAACTCCTGTCTCATACGGTTCATGTGTATAGTCTAAGTCGTTTATCTCATTTCCATTATGCGGCTCATTCTTTTCACTTATCTTATTACGCCGCATCATATAATCATAAAGGGAATGTTCGTTCTACATCTTTATTCTCGCTCCGCTTCTCATGTCCAACTATAGAAATGGTGGAACACGGCTGTCTTTATAATGCTAGTGATTGGTTGTAAAAGACCCAAACCAATACATTATAAGAAAGCCGTGTGTAACTCCTTGAAACAGAGGATAACCGTATGAAAGGGGAAAAGACTAGAAGGATACAAGTGCAAGGTAGAAAAGAGAAGGTGTACATGATGAACAATTACTGATTTCCTATTCAACTAGTAATTATAACCAGAAGATAGGAGGATGGTTCGTATGGTCAAAGTTAGTTCACGAGTGGATCCTTGTAGCTCATAATTATAATGGGAAATAGTTCTTAGTTATACCCTTCCTCGTTTCCCAGGTTACAATAATGTTTAGTGGAGTTCCTGAGCTGGCGAACGGAAATGACAGGAACGTAAAGGACAGGAAGTAAGCTATGTTTCCTTGAAAGAATAATAACCATCAGGAAGTCCTAGTTGTTGGACATTGTAGGACAAGGGAATAATGGTAAACTCTAGGAAATGGTTCGTGGTTCCCTGTCAACTCTTATTTATAACCTACAGAAGTTCTATCTCCTTTCAACGGTTACCACTAATCCCATTATTGTTTGGGGTTATAATAAAGAAAGTTAATGGATTTCCTCTAATATTAGTTATTCCAGATAATATAAAGATATAATGGTAAATATGAGCCCTTCCAAGATACAACTAAATATGACCTATAGATTTCCATTATAAACAACCCCTGATTTCCATTCTCTTATTACCGTTAACCTTAGAATGGGTGTTACAGTAGGACAAAGGAATAGGAGGAAAGTGAAGTGGAACATGTGGAACGAAACCAAGAATTAATTCATGTTAAACAAGAGCTACACCAATAAGCCAAGTCTCCTGTCTCTTACCAACTCCTACAATAATAAGAAGATAAGGTAGAGAAATAAGAGTCAGAGGAGAAAAGGAACCAGTTAATATTGGATTACATGAGAACTAACCTTGAAAGATATGAAGATAACTGAAGAGAATAACCACTAAGATTATAAGTTATATCTCAAGGAAACTTAGTAATGGTAGAATGGTATGACTTATGATCTCATGTTATTGTTGTAGGTCTATAATATGATTAAGGGATACCAACCTTCCTTATAATTAATGGTAAACAGCTAGCTCAGAAACACCATTCATCTCTTACCAATCTATCTTTAGGTCAAACAATAAATGACTAGGATATTCTCATTAATCATCAATATCTTCTCCTAAGTCATTTATAGTTGGTTTGGGCTTTTATAACTAGGAGAATCCCACCTTTCATGTTGGCCTAGTTTTCTTGGTATTTTGTTATTAATTAAACATATTTCTCTTGCCACCGTTCGTGACCTACATTTTAAACCTCTAGGATACACCTACCATTTCCTACATTGGTCCTTTGTCCTCTGGAATCAACCACCAATATTAGTTCATAGTTATAGTTGGTAAAGATGAAGCATATTATAGGTTAGGTCATATTGGTACGTGAATGGTATATCTTGGACTGTTCACCGCTTCTATGACCTGGAATGAGCCCTACATGATGCCCTTGACTGTCTCTAACGGTTATCTTCTTAGTCTTTTGGGTCATTATCTTCTCCTTCTTTACCCTACGTCCTATTCATATTATTCCTTGAGCGTATTTCCTTTAATCCTAACCAAATAAGGGCTATCTTTATAATGTAAGGGTGGCGGTGGGCAGAGGATGGAAGGTGTAGGTGAGGATCCTTGAAGAGCACCTATAGAATGACAAAAGAGCCCTGTTAATGTTAGGAAATGCTTCAGATATAACTCTTCCTTTATGATTAGTGATTGACATGGAATTCTCTTCTTATTTCATTTGTATCCGCTGCATTTAATTATTAATTGAAAGAAATGAAAGCAGCGGAATGGAATAATGGGAAGTAGGGAAATAAGATTTAGTGACAAGTACAAGAGATCTTATTATTAATTGTAAACTCCTGTAAATGCATTGTAACTTGGGAGATGGGAGTCAAGGAATTCATTAGGTGTAAATCCAGGTGTCAGCATCCTTGGTTTCCCTCTTTAAAAATCTCTCCATAAAACCCTTCCTTACCCTCCATCCATTGTATGCTGGTGTAGTTTAAATAATATAAACAGAGCGCCAGCGAGAGGAAAGAATAAGAAATGTACAATGAAGAAAAGAAACAAGTGTAACGATTGAAATGAGAGGAACGTGAGAATAGAGATAAAGGAATAACAGAGAACCGTAAGAGACATTCCCTTGATGATTCACTATTTCCTGTAAGATTGGATCCCTGGTGAATGGTTGTACAGGATCCTGGCTGTCATGGATGGTTTGTTTTAATTAATTCATTAAGCGTATTCACCTTTGACTCCGTTCCACCAATCATGGAAGGTGTATCTCCTGTTGTAATAAGAGAACCATTAGAAGACAGGGATAAGATGCCAGGTCCTACAATAAGGATGAACGAGAGCGAGACACGGATGCCAGGATATAGAATGAATGGTGACAGCCGCCAAGGACCCAGATTAACTGCATGACACATGACCCTGATCCGTATGAAAAGAGCGCCAGCATGAGGATGTTGTAGGCGATAGGGAAGAGAGCCATTAAATAAAACACAAGAAGTAAACCATAAATCCTGTTATCCTCTGAGGTTAGTTTTAATGGCTCTCTTATTACTGTTTTCTATGACCTTTAAATATTATAAGGAAGCCATGAAAGGAAACTCATACCATTAAGGCTGTCACGTAGGTTTAAATGACTCAGGAATCTTATCATATGGTTCGGGGTTAGAATGAAATGGGTTTTTATAATGAATTAAAATAAACTATTTCCTTTATATCTTTGTTGTTACGTTTATTTTCCTTCATTAAAACCCATTCCAAATAATATCAGAACCTAAGCCTTTGACATCAGGACATATTTCTATTGTAGGTGGTTGTCATTATTCCTTAGGCTTATGTTCTAGTTCTATTTCCTTTGTATAATGGCATCATATTCTCCTCATTCAATGCTTCTTTTCCATATTTTATATTTTGCACATTTTCATTTATTATTTGGATCATTTGTGGAATATCCTAGAGACTTATTTTCCATTATACATTGGGTTTATTGGTGTAGCTCTTCATATTCTCCTCTTATTATGACCTTGTTCTCGGAGATTAGACTTGTCACCTACGATCCTGTCCTACATTCAACTGCTGAGTCTTACTGCTTTCCCTTTCCACTTTATTCTCATTCATTGTAATTATAAGTAAAGTTAAGTGGAAAGGAAGCGTAAAGAGAAGTAAAACACAGAGAATACGAGGATGTAGTGAATGGGAAGTAGGCGAACGTAGGAAAGAGCCCAAGGTAATAAGGGTTTAGAGGTTATTTACAGGAGATAACAACCAGAATATACCATTCTCCTACCAAAATAAACCTAGAGAATATAAAGAAAGTATGCATTAGAAATATGTCATTAGGATAAGAGAGAGAATCCTAAGTCAAATATAGGAACACCATCAATGACTAGGAGATTCTCATGCTTTCCCTTTAATAATTATATAAAGAGAACAAACAATAGGAATTATGGAAGGGAAAGCAATAAATAAGATGTGATGAAAGAAATAAGTGATGAATTTAAATAAAATAAAACCGTGCTTCTCTCACTCCTTTCGTTCATTACGTTTTATTACATTAAATTCATCCCATTCAGTGCTTCTAGAGGTTGTAAATAGGAAATGGATGATGGTTCATTTCGCCTGTTTCTTTTGTTACTTTTCATTTATTCTCGCTTTCTTTCTATTCCATTGAAATAAATGAAAAGTGAATAAAAGAACCATTACAACCAAACTCCTGTCTCATAAAGGCATAAGGAACCAGAGTTATAATCTCCAGATGCATGAAGGAAGGTGTTGATAGGTGATCTGGTGTAACTTCATAAAATAAATAAATAAACACCAGCAATAAAAGTTATTGGAATCCCTCTTACGTTTCTCCTCTTTCAATGTTTTATTTAATTAGTAAAAGAAGTGAAACGTAAAAGAGGGAATCCATGAAAGAATATTAATTCACTTCGTTCGTGTTTATTTAATTATTAAATACAAAGCATTAAAGATTATTCACCAGGTTCTCCAGCATGAAAGGGGATTCCAACATTAATGACCTACAATAACCCACTTTACCTTTCCACCAGTACACTTCCAATATTTAGTGGTATAATAAGGATAAGGAATATGAGGAGCGGATGCCATGCCATTCCACCCATCCGCTGTATAATTCCTGGTTATTAATGGTGGTAAAGGGAAATCATATGGAATCTGGGATCCGTTCATGGTCTTTGTTGTCTTATAATTATTAATTATTCACCGGATCCCTTTATGATTCCAATATTTCTTTATATTATCTGGATTAGTTGTTTCCAGCTCTTGGAATTATAGCTCTGTGTTTTACTTCTAATTAAAAGCACAATAATTCTTAGAGCTGAAATTAATGGTTTCGTTTGTATATGTTTTAATTTATTTAAACTTAACATAAAGAAACCGTACAACATTCATCAGCCTTGGTATCTGTGGTCTATCTTTTACTTGTCTTTATTATATTAAATGCAAAGTAAAGAAAGACCACAGAGAAGAGCCAACTTTTAATAGGATGAAGTGTATTTCCTTTGCTCTCTTTACCAATGCATTCTCATTATTTTACATTTTTTATTATTTGGAATGCATTAGGAAAAAGGAGTAAAGGAAAGTCACTTATCTTTATTCAATTAAAACCATTCCTCACTTTCATTCTCTTATTTACTTTACACATATTCTCCTTTTCCCATATGCTGAGTTTTACATCTTGGAAGCGGAGCTCATTTCTTTATTTTAATTAATACATATTGGATAGTTGGTAATATTGGAAGAGAGGTTATATCTGATGGCTTGTAGGTGTTATGCCTTTAGGAACCTTCTATATCTTCTGTAGGTTACATTTTAATGGTAGAATTTAGGTCAATATTCTTAGGTTGCACATTTTATTTCTAATGCAAACAACCATATTAGACTTACGACTTTTCCCTTATTAATATTGGGTGTAATTCCTGGTTACATATTGACCTATCTTGACAGTACATTATTTACCTAGAAATATAACCTACACCAGCTCCCATATTCTATTTACAACCTACCATCGGCTGTTTCCACCTTCCATAATATCCCTGTGACTCCTACCAACCTATGAAGAGAATATACGGTTAATATGAAATGGAAAAGGAATAATGACATCCATGAAGCTGATTTCCTTTACAATTTCCTACTTTCATCCTCACCTACCATTTCCTACTGCCTGTCACCTAAATATGAAGTGAGTTCTCTGTCATTCACTACGCTCATTCTTTTCTCTGCCATGCGTTTTTATTAAATGAAAATAAACAAGAAAGAATGCATGGCAGAGGATAACCTGTAAATATAGGGAGAGTCTTTCATTATATTCCTAACCTTTATATTACCTTTAGAGGCGGTTCCTATTCACCTTCTACATTGCTTCTCTGGTGCATTTCCTTAGCATTCAGGACTCCCTTCTATAACTTGGGTGTTCTACCGCCTGACCCTGTAATCACCTTGGGAACCATCCTTGACTGGGAAACTCGCATCCTAATTTCCTAAAGACCTAGATGTGACAGGCCGTTGGTAAAGGGGAAAAGCGTATTGGATTAATGGTGTTCACTTTCCCTTCTATAATTCCTATCTTCCTTTGAGTCTTTTATCCCTTGTGTCTTCTTTACCTTGACAACTAACCCACAACCCTCTTTTACAACCTGGAACTGTTATTGTTGGGTGTTACACGAGTCTTCTTTCAAGGAATTCCAACCGTGTTTCGTACGCCTCTAATATTCCATGAGTGGTTCCTTTGTCATATTATTAATTAGCCGAAAGAAATGGAACGAATGTGGAATGGAGGCAAAGGAACCAACCATTAATATTCTAGGTTGTACAATATGGTCAA
>CAJNJA010064919.1:0-52213 GCA_905231915.1 Symbiodinium necroappetens
CCTACTACTCCTCCTCCTACTACTACTACTACTACTACGACGACGACTACGACTACGACTACGACTACGACTACGACTAGGACTAGGACTAGGACTAGGACTAGGACTAGGACTAGGACTAGGACTAGGACTAGAACTAGGACTAGGACTAGGACTAGGACTAGGACTAGGACTAGGACTAGGACTACTACTACTGCTGCTACTGCTACTGCTACTGCTACTGCTACTGCTACTGCTCCTCCTCCTCCTCCTACTACTGCTACTACTACTACGACTACTAAGTACTACTACTCTACCACCACTAACGACTGCAAATTCCACTCCTGCTACTCCTGCTCCTACTCCTGCTACTGCTGCTCACACAATCCACCCCTGGCTGGCTTGCCCAACCACGACACGGACATGTTCCGGGCACGCGAGGCTTTCCGCAACTACAGCTGGCGTTCGACGCTCACGAGCGACAACTTTCAGAAGCGTCTCCGATGCTTGGCGGGCGCTTGGTGGACGCTTCGCGGACAGGGCTCGAAGACTATGAATGCGGCCTCTAAACTGGAACCCTTCCGCTATGCATTCGAGAACACTCTTCCAGCTTGAGCGGATATACTGCAGTTTCACCTCAGAGAAACCCAGTTAGGCAAGCAAGACCCTGGATGCACTCAACACAGAGTTGGTGGCCTTGCGGTAGTGGGCCCCATCATGGTCGCGCTCATGGAACGTCCAGTTGAACTCCACCTGAAAGGAAACACATGTGTTGCATTTCTTCTACTCAGACAGTGTGCAACTCTCGCCAGGAAATCAAGCCAGACCGCCTCCAATTTGGAGCATCCCTTCAAGTCCTGCAGAAAGCTACGCGGCTGAGGCAGCTGCCATGTCGTACCGTCGGCCAAAGTCTTTGGGATGGAGACCACACCATCCAGAGGTGCCCACGGAAAGGCGACCCATGGTTGCCACTTGCCAACGACTGCCGAGAAGAGTTGTAGTAGTTCTGTGGCTATCAAATGCGACAAGAAACAATATCAGTAAACTAAGTTTGACGGAGCCTCGTTTCCTAGATCTTGCAAAGACTGCAAGACTTATGCCAACCCGGTTGCGGACGGCCACGACACCTCACAACGACATCCGATACAGTAGCTCTTGGCAGCATTTGCTGATGTGATCATTTTGGCTGGCTTGGTTTGTTTAAACGTTCTTGGTCTTCGGGAAGCCAGCAGGGTTGACCGGACGTGCGCTCAACGCGAGCAGAGAGACAGAATTGGCATGCCACCATGCGACGAAGGAGGCTTCTTGGGGTCCGCAGGTCCGGTTTCTTCTCCACACGGGCGGCTGTGCGGTCTGTGCTGTGTCGCATGCCTACCGAATTAAGCCAGAAGAGGTAGACGGTTTTGGCAAAGCGAGGGTTTAGGGAGTGCAAGGAATTCAGTGCAAGGGGTTTTCAAAAGCACAAGGCACGGGCTTCTGGTGTAGCGCCGAGGTCGGGCAATCTGTTGTTCCCCAGTTCAGATTCCACCAGAAGCCTGCACAAACTGAGACGTATCTACACGAGCTGCTAGGGATTGTTCCTAGTTGCCCGTCAGCTTGTCGAAGTACGCTGTGTCCGGCCGGAGGTCTTCGAACCTAGCTGTTCCGTCCAACTGTTTCCACATGGAGAGATGTGGGTGTCTAAAAACAGACACATATGAGCATGTACACGTGGGTGGTGTGCATGCATATGACTGTATGGATACATATATACATACATACATAAATGCATGAATGCATGCATGCATGCATGCATGCATGCATGCATGCATGCATGCACTGCACTGCAATGCAACGCAACGCAATTCAATACAATAATTCTTACTACAACACAATAATACATACGTACATACATACATACATACATACATACATACGTGCATGCATACATGCATACATGCATACATACATGCATACATGCATGCATACATGCATGCATACATGCAGTACAACATACAATTTCATTTCATTTCATCATTCAACCATTCATTCATTCATTCATTCATTCATTCATTCATTCACTCATTCAATCATAAATGTATCCATCCATCTATGCATGCATGCGAAATGAGACACAAAGGCAGACATGCAGGTATACATATATACACACAGACAGATGTATACCATATGCAACTTCGAGCGACATGACATGGCACGATAACATATGATAACATGACATAACAAAACCCAGCATAACATAACATAGCATTGCATACTGTAACATAGCACAACACAGCATACAACTTCAATATCGCATGCCAAGCCGGAATATAACATGACAATGACATAACATGCGGCGCACTCCGAACGACTTCAAGCTAAAACTGGAGCTAACGGCGAAACCTTTTTCGTCGTGTGGTTAAAGCGCTGTAACACGCCGTTCGGCGAAGCTACAGACGCAACTGCAAGCCGGCGCCGGGGCGCATTCTGCACCCGGCCCGCTGTAGTGCGTCGTCCGCCGAAAAGGCCCATTCAGGGCGGAGTGGGTGGGAAAAGAAAAGCTTGCGTCGCTCGAGGAGATGCTGCAGCGGCGTTCGCCGTTCACGCATGTTACTGCACACACGCGTGTGTTACACGACAAAATATCTATCATGCAACATAACGCAACACAGCATATACCAACATAGTCGATAATAAGCTAAGCCTAGCTTAGCATAGCAGGCATAGCACAACGTACATTCGTACATAGAACATCATCCGGCCAGTGGCCGTCATGTCCGTCTTTTCGCCGGCTTGTCGGATCAGGCTTCATCAGCCCTTCTGCGTACATCGGTCCAGTTCTGAGGCTTACAAGGCTGTCACACTTCGGAGAGACACATCCTGCTTCTCGGTGCACGATGTTGGGGCTGCTAAGTCTCGGAGTTTACAAAACAGCGAGACAAACCGCAGATCCCCCGGCTGGCCCGCCTAGATGATAGGTGCAGGACTCGAAGCAGCTGCTGGCTCCTGCAGCGCAGGTGGGCGATCCCGCTGGCGCCTTATTCTGGCGGTTACCAATGCCCCTGCCTGAGACGGAGTTTCTGCCGGAGGCACGAAGACTGGAGGCTTCTCTGTGCCGACCTTGAGAGCTTTAGGGAACTTTCGGGACATTTTGTGGCCGTTTCGGCCATGCCGAGCGCTGAATCCGGACAACTCAAAAAGCACCGCGCACTTCCCAACTTGACTGCAGCTGAGCCCCCCCGCAATGTAGGCCACAGTTTTCGCGCGCAGCTTACTGGCCAAACGAAACTGCTGCCACTACTGGGAAGTCGGACGAATTGCGGTCATGTCCATTGATTCTGTCATGTAGATGCACGTGCATTTTGTGGGGCTTGCGTCTGAACCTTTGTCCGTCTAAGCGTGTAAGGCTCCTGTACTTGTTGTCAAAGGCCAGGATCATCGTCCGGTCCTCATCGGCCTCGGCGATATCCGGCAAGGCGATGTCCAACACAATACGCGTGGGTCCATGGAGCGAAGGTGCGAGTTGCTGCAAGAAGGACCACACTTGAGTAGGCAAAGATTCCAGATGCGGCGATTGGTTGAACTGGAACTTCCGCTGGCAGCCCTGATCGCCCATCATCTGGGTCTGGCTGCCCTTGGCTATTCTTGGCGAACTAATTAAGCCCCAGGCCACCCAGCTGCCAGAGATTGTATCCTTGTTGTCGTATCTTTCCATGGCCAAGACCTGCGTAGGCAGTCTTCCCGAGATTCCCTCCAGAAAACGAGCCCAGCACAAGCACATTCACAGTCAGCCTCTTCTTCTTGGGCGCCTCCCCAAACTTGGACTCGCATTCTGACCTCCGCAACCATCATCTCTCTATCTCTGCACAACGAACCAAAGTCGCAAGAAACATCGGCACTTTCTTCTGATCCCGCCACTCTCGCATAATGGATGTAGCTACACGTCTGCTGGGCTGCCAGCAGCAAAGCCAACGTCGTGTTCCTGCATGCTGAAGTCAGTGGACAGAAGACTTGCCTCTAAACCTCCATGTAGCGCCGTGTGCTCGTGTCTCTGTGATGCTGTAAACATGGCTGATCCACTACGGCATCTACGACCTACAGACCCTCCTGCCATACCCTCAGCAAAGATAGTCGGCCTTCACCCGAAAAGTCCATCGCAGGGTCGAGCCTTTGGTCACATGATAAGCACCTCAGCAGGATGGTGGCAGACTTCAGCTCTGTGGTCGAGTGCCACCAGTCGCTTTTGCCTCCTGCTTCGCTAGATCGCGCCAGCGAGGACAACAGGCACAGTTCTGCAAATTGATTCGACTGCCTAAGGCTACCAGTTGAAGTAAATTTCCAAAAGAAAGACAAGCAACTATCGTGATGGAACCCCTCACCTCCGTGAAGTAAACGTCTGGCTCATGACACATGTAGCATCACGTTGACTCGCCAATCCCCGATCTGTCAAAAGGTAGATCTTATTGAATTAGAAGCACCTCGTCAGTTAGGCCCGCCTGGGTGAACTTTCTGTTTGCAAATGAATAGTACGAGCTGAAGAAGTCGGAAACAGATGAAGGAAACACGTTCTAGCCCACCCATTTCCCCATATCTCCCGTCGTGCCCAGGCATAGCGCAGGTGTGCTCCGTCCGGGCCGGCACAGACAGCTCCTCTGCGCCTGCACGTGTTGTATTCGGAGCACTTACTGACAAAGGCCTGTCTGAGCAGGGCTTTCTTCGCACGTGCCATGGTGCCACAAGGTTGCCTTGGACTTTGATATCTTTCCATTGCTCCTGAACTCACGCATGCTCTGGAACATTTATGGATCTCATCACACTCTGGCCATGCGCGGTGCGCTTAAGATGTGATCATCTCGTAGCTTTCTCCTCACGAGCAGCTATGTCGAGGGTGTCCCTGGCAGATCCTCTCCAGGCCACAGCACTCACCTTGCCAGGCAGACTGAAAAGGGGATGGGATCGGAAGTGAATCGTGGCAAGGATCTGAGCAGTACTGCTTCAAGTTTCCATTCTGTGCTGCTGACTTGATTATGTTCCCATGTGGCCACACAGTCATATCTCTCATTGCTCTGGTCTAGCGTGTAGCGAAACTAGTGATACCGTTCTTGCCATGTTGACTGGCTTCTACAGTTCGGTGTCCAGTAATTTCTCTGCTTATTGCTAGTCCAGGTCTGGTTAGCTAGCATGTCCAAAAAGTGCCGCGGCAGCGGCAGTACTGGCAGAAGCGGCGGCAGCATCAGCTTCAGAGGCAGCTGCTGCAGTAGCAGTAATAGAGGCCGTGCAGGACGAGAAGCAGCAACAGCAGTATGAGCAGCAGTTGTTGCCGCGCATGTGGGCGGTGGCGGTAGTAGTATAGCCGTCGTCGCAGTATTGGTGGTACTCGCAATAGCTAGTCGTCGTTCTGATGGTACTTTACAGCTTATTCTGATAGATTCTACTAGATCCTGTCCTGCCCAGTATGCCACGGTAAGGTGCTAACTGTGCTATACTGCCTATAGTCCCATTGAATTTTACATGTTCGCCATCTCAGGTTCGGGCGCCCTCGGTCCGAATTCTCTGGATGTTGCCATACCCCTTCTCCCACACCTCAGAACTTGCTGACAAGGGTTCCCGTTTTGAGTGTTCGCTCTCGTCAGTCTTGGATGCTCGTCGACGACACTTCGTCTAAGCGTTGGACCGTGCCAGCACCTGCACGCCATTCGCGAGTCCTCTCCTGCGCTGGTGACAATCTCAGGCCCAGTTGGAGTACACTGGAAAGATTTCTTGACCCCCTACATCATCCGAAGCTGGCAGTGACGGCAAAGAAGCCACTTGCATGGTGCTTACCTCCGCTCAGGCCTTGACAGCTTCCAAGCCTTGCTGGGTCTTCTCCATGACCACCTTCCCTGTGTCCTGCCGCATTCGATGCTCAACAGATGCTTAGAAAGTTTCAATAAGGAAGCCTTCTTTGCAGCTCAATGCTTCGGGGAGCGTCCTTAGCTACTTCGAGGCCCTTCTGTACGCGCTCGTTCTCTGCGATCTCCGAAGCTCTCCTGCAGGCTGGCAAGCGCATATTGTAAAATGCTGGCTGGCACCGAGACTGCCACCGCTTCGCCTTTTGGCCCATTCCACGCTCTGCTGGACCTTTTCATTCTCTGCAACTTTCTGCGAGACTTCCTGCATTGCCAGACGCGCTTGGGTTGTAGGTTGCAGTCTAGTGCTTCGGTGGATGGGGGAAATCTTGCACCGCCTAGATGTTGACGCATGATATCGCCAACCACCAAAACCCCGGACCCCCTGTTTAATTTTGATGATAGTGTGCCATGTGGCTGGTGCAAGGCTTTTGTCAGTGGAACCCACGGCCCATCCCAGGACTGGACATCAATGTTAAACAGGGGGTGCGGGGTGCGCACATTGTGGGTCTTCTCAAACTGGCACAAGATTTCCTCCATCAACAGTTGCAGTCATCGGATATGCACTCCAGGATGCTCCGAGCACACAGGCTCATGCACATGAGGAGACCCGAACTCTGGCGGCCTTTATCCTCTCGACCCCCTTCTGCACAGACCTTGGAGTCGGCCACATAGTATGTTTAGGGGTTTCGACTCACACACTCGCAAAGCAGGCATGGCGCACGACGAGGGGTTTACTGATGAAGCCAAGCCCACCAAAGCGGAAAGCCAAATATGTTTCAAGCCATGTCGTTTCCAAGACCGTTCGCGTTTGATCGCAATACGAGTGAGGAGGATGGAAACTTTCAACAGCAGCAGTGGTAGTCACAAAGCTGTTCAAGGCCTAACGTTCAAGACTTGCTAAAAGGTGCTGCGAGAAGGGTACCATATTGGGCCCGGGCCCTCTGCGGGCCTCTATAGGCCCTCTGTGGGGCTTTACGGGCCGTGCGGGCTTTACGGGCCCTACGGGCTGTACGGGCGCTACGGGCCCGGGCTCTACGGGCCGTACGGGATGCACGGGCTCTACGGGTCTTTACGGGCCCCTACGGGTCTTTACTCTGCGGGCCCTACAACCCTACATACAGGCTTTATGACTGGTACTACGGTTAGGAACTACTCCTACTACGACGACGCATGGCGCGGGCTTGCTGTCCGGCCATTTCAATCCCTTGACCAGTGGCAGGACAACTCTGATACGGCAGATGCTCGTGGTTCTCCAAGAAGCAGACTGACACTGCAGCCAGCAACTGCGCATGCACATTCGCTCACCCTTCTGACGTGCAGTATTAAAAAGCAGCCAACAGAAACCACCAACATCAGAAACTAAGGCAGCTTGCCAGGGAAAGCAATTATGAACAAACCACAATCAACCTTACGGGCTAAATGCTGCAGGCAATTTTCCAAGAATTGTGTATTTGTATGATACCCTTTGCAGTGTGTATGTGATGCATACACGACATGCACTCAGCGAATGCATGCATTCAAACATGGCTGCACGTATGTTTGTGCGTATGTAGGTTGGTTGGTATGTCTGCGTATGTTAGAAATGCATGTGTGTGTACACACACACGGCTTTCGACCGCGCCAAAGTCGCACCGCACTTCGGCACCCTGTCCGCGGTGGAGGTCACGCTTCGCCGGTCCCGAAAAAAATTGAAAAGAAAGTTATGCTATATTTGTATGTATACATGTATGTATGTATGTATGTATGTATGCATGCATGCGTGCGTGCATGTATGTATGTATGTATGTATGTATGTATGTATGTATGTGTGTGTGTACGTATGTGTATATGTAGGTGTGTGTGTATATATGTCTACACACACGCACATGTATGTATAGTGAAGTTGTCTTGTATCATAGACTAAGACTGCATGTATCATAGATACAGATAATGCTAGTACTCATATGCATACTCATAACACATAGTGCAAATGCGAAACAAGTGAGAGCACGAGTACTGTAGCAAACGCTGTAGCGTGTATATATATATATATATAACGTGCAAGCCTTGAAACACACACACACACTCTCTCTCTCTCTCTCTCTCGCTCTTACTTATATATATATATACCTATGTATATTTACGGTGATTTTTAACACAGCTTCTAAACGCATAAATACACACATGTCCGTATAAACATACAAACCATAAATGTATGTGTGGGTGTGTGTATGTATGTATGTATGTATGTTTGTTTGTTTGTTTGTTTGTAATGAGGCCGTTTGCCTCACCGACTGGGGTCTAGGCTCGAGCTCGGTCACCCGCTGCACTGTGGGCGCCACTTTGTCCTGGCAACTTGGCTGGGCGGCAAAGGCTTTTTCTGGCTGTTGCATTGACATCAGCAAAGGCTTTTGGTGGGAAGGGCTTGGGACTTTAAGGGGTTTTGAGGGTTCAATTCTTCAGATTAGGGTCCTGTTGTGGATTCTGGGGGCTTTCGCCACTGCCTCACGGGCAAGCTAGGCGAGGTTCGAGCAGACGGGTCAGAATGTGACCTGAATGTGACTGTTACATTGCAGGGCCCAAGGCTTGGCAGCCCGCTGCCACCCCTTATCAACGAAGTTTTCGGGTGTTACGTCTCACCTCGGATGCATCCAGATGCAGAACAGGCAGAGGATAAACGAGGGCCCGAACGCTGCAGTTCAACCTCGAACTTGGATCCCAAAAGCAGCAGCATGTGGGCGACGGTGTTCACAAAGGTCATGCCTCAATTGCAAACCTCCCCCCAACCACCCACCCAAACCCTTTTCCCAAAAACGGCCCATGCGGGTCCCTGAGTCGGCCGAAGAGGCCTTCACCATGGGCCTCCGCAGCCTGTTCATGCTGCTGGAAACTCTTGTAAGTGTCAGGCTTGTGCAATCATAATCATCGCCTGTGTTAATCGCAGTGCATCTTGCCTGACGACTCGCAGCAAGCATTTGCGATAACTACTGGTAGGCAGCAGTAGCACTACCAGCAGCAGCAGTAGCAGCGGTAGCTGCTGGAGTTGGAGTAGTAGTGGTGGTGGTGGTGGTGGTGGTGGCAGTAGCAGCAGGAGTACTGGCAGTAGTACCAGCAGCATTTGCAGCATGGATAGCAGGAGTAGGGGTAGTTGGCAGCAGCAGTAGCAATAATACTACGTAGAACGGCCAATCAGTCTCCCGTCAGGCGGGTTTAATGCGGCTGCGAAGCTGCCCAGGTAGAACCAGCAAGCTTGTCGTACATCTACGTACTGAAGATCCAAATGCCTAATAGTAACACTCACGTAAGCACCTCAAATGAACACAGGCCTGCGCGGACAATTCGAGTCCATCGGATGCATCCTCATGCTCTATTCCTGAATGGGCTGGATCCTGCAACAGACGACGTCAAAATACCGTGGTGCTTTCGGACACGATCTCCGGACAAGCTTAGTCCTGTACTATTCGCCTCGTGGCCGTTTGGAGCTCTATTCTTCTGACGCTCGACGAAAGTTTTGTAGCGGCGGTCCTGCGCCGGAGGTTCAGGAGCCTGCGAGTACTCACTCAAGTCGCTGGACATGATATTGGCCAGAAAAGGGTCGTAGCCATTACAGTTTACATGCTGCAGAGAGTCTCAAACCACGGCTTCTGCCAAGGCACCACCTTTCTTATCCGTCTTTAACCCACACGCCTGGCCAGGTTCGCCTGCAGGCGCGGCCGCAGGTGCAGCTGGGACTCCCTCTGGCGGGGCGCTGCTGCCAGCTGCGGCGTAGCCGCCTCCCTCCTGTTGAAGCAGCTGAGGACGGCGAGTCTCTCTGCGATAAAGCGAATCCACATGTCGGCCAGCTTTCCGCCTCATCATGCCCATGAACAGACGTCACTACCACATCTACCACTGCTTCCGGCTGGTACAAACTGAACGGCCGTCCTGCACTGGCGCTTCAGTCATCTGCCAAGATGCGAGGATTCGTGGCTTCAGGGTGGTCGATTCGGGTGGAGCAAGGGACCCGACACTCACAAGCTCCAGCCATCGACGAAACAGTCGTACTCAAGTAGCTGCTAAAAGCGATGTATATCGTATGCAACTAAAGGCAAGCGCTCCAAGATGCTCCAAGTGTCTCCAAGTTAGGACTTCTCTGTCGAAAAAACAAAGAACCGGAGCAAGACTCTCAATCCCGAGACCAAAACAGCGATCATCCAGGTGGGAAAACCGGTTGCAGCTTGCTCCAAAAACGCAGAGCCTGGACTTACATCAGTGCCCTTCCTTCGCTTCTGGGTACCAGACCATGGTGCAGGAAGCCTTGCCGCGTGCAGGCAAGGCCGAAAGCTCTTGAGCCAAGGCTACTCAGACCAGGGTTGACTCATATTGACTTGTGCAAAGCCATGTCTAGAAGTTCCAGCTTCGTCTGCCTCTGCAGATGAAAACTCAACTGACTCACGGCTGCAGGCACTGCCATGAAAAAACTACCGTCGCGTCCGCACAGCGCTCCGAGCTACTGAGAGAGCAATGTTCCCCCAGAGCAGCCCAGCACAGTGCTTGGGCACTCTGCAGGACTTCGCTTTCGGCTGAAGGGTTGGCAAATTGCTACTTGTGCACGCATTTCAAAATACCTTCGACTTTACATGAATGTACTGCAAGACTGCGCTGGGCGGCATGTGGGCAATATCTTCTTGCCATCCTTTTTCTGCGCAATTGGGGCCAGAGTAGAGGGGGAGAGTCTGAAACGTTGCAATTTTGCAGGCAGGGAGCACTTCGACATCCACGTGGCCGCATTGAAAGATCAGCTCGAATAAACTTCCAATCAGTTCCGCGGGTAGCTGTGTCAGCTATATGGCTTCGATTTCGTTTAACACTTCGCCATCTTGATGCCGTGCTCACCCACCGGCAAAACTACCTCGGCAAGAGAGGCAGGCGCAAGCCAGGACGTGGCACGAAAGCGAACTTCCAGCCATGTCTAGCCTGAGAGTCCTGCACACTAAGAAGCTGGAGCAAACTCCCAGGCACAATCTCGGTGCTCCGGCATCGAAGGCCTGGGCCGGGCACTGAGCTATGAATCGCTCGTTTGGATTTGTCTGAGTCTGAGCGATACTTAAAGGAGAGAAACGCTGCATGTATGCTCTCTGACTTGCCGGGTCGGCGACCATAGCTGCAAGGCATTGCCTGCGTAAATCTCAAACAATGACAAGCAGCATATTCAACACGTGTGCTTGGGTTGCAGAAACAAGAAACCACACCTGCAAACTGAACATGCGCCCCTCCCGAGGCCAACACTCATGGCGCTCTGCGAAGTAGTATGGTCCCCCAGATGCTGGCTCAGCACTGCCTCCGCAAACAAAAATGCTTTTGCCGAGACAGGGCTTTCCGAAGGCTCGGCTGGGCACCGTGCGAGATTCGCCCAATACTGCCTCAGCTTTGGGCGTGCTCTGAACACCCCTGCTCGGTGCTCTGCCGTGGATAGGTTGGAGAGACTGAGTTGCAAATCATGGCGATTCAGCACCGGCAGAGGTCAAAAAACAACAAAAGGCCTCTGCTGCTTGCATCCAAGCTTCGGGTTATCGGGGTTCAATGAAACAGCTTTTCGGACGGCTCGAGCCTGTGCGAGCTCACGAAGAATGCACATGCAAAACTTCAGCGATGCCTGACTCCTGCAGCCTACCATTGCTCTTGTCCGGTACCCAAATGTCCATAGCGAACTCACAATGAACTCTAGGGGCTCTAGGGAAACTGAGCTTGATCCGGCACCCATGTCTGACAGATCTCCAATCCAAAGTGTCATTCAATAAGCTAGCCAAACTTTTATACGAACCCGCATTCACAGTCCGCCAGCTGGATTCTGGGCTTGCCACGCCATCGTGCAAGTTCATCCTGGAAGCCTCGCACTCTATGCAAGCCATCCACGAGCATAGCAGTGTGGCAAGGAGCCATGTACGACAAGAAGCTACGAGCGATGCTAGGGGTTTGATTGGCAGTGCCTTTCCGTCTTAGCAGGAAACAGACATACGCCACCGACTTAGCCCTGTCACAAAGGTTACTTTTGGGGGCAAGACCAGGCAGCAGCCGAGGTTGTTCCAACCCTTCGCAAAGTCCGGGTTGAGCCTCGTTCTTGCGGACACACTGAGCAGTCGCTTGCAACAGAGAGGTCCTGATTCGGACATAAAACCGAATACCCCGCTCTTCTTCAGAGAAGGGTATGTGTCTTCCTCCCTTCCATCTCCTTCTCAGAGCCAGGCTGAAGAGCGATTTGTAACCTGCCCACATGCAGGTGTCTTTGCAGGTCAGTCTGTGACGAAACGGATGGAATCTGAAGCAGCAAAGGCCTGGTTTCTGCTTGGTCGATCTTCCTTTGAAGGATGACAAAGCATGGTAAAGAACACCACAAATGAAAAGGCTGGTCTCCCTGGATCTCTCTGGCCAATTCTGTTTCGACCTTTTTGCGGGTTTTCCAACGCAAATTTAATTCAGGCAGATGTCCCGTTCTGAAACATGGCCAGCGCGAGGTCGTGGAACACCTGCCGCTGTTTGCTTTTCAAGCTGGATGTGACTAGAGGCACTTTGAGATAAAACCACTCCACTCCATCACTCACTCACTCACCCGTCCCTATGTTCAGGTCACTGTTGGCGACGGCAGCGCGTTTTAGTCCAATTCCATGACAGCATTCTCACCAGATGGCTTTCGGAGCAACCAGCGGCGGTGCTCCGTCCTTGCTTGTGGTTCGACCTCCCGTGAGCGATCATCCTGGATGACCTGGATTTGGATATCTTCCAATGCAGGCTGCGACCAATCTAGGTCCTGGAACGGGTCGAAAAAGTGTTCGTCAAAGAAGGTGACGCCATGATGCTGCATGTCCGTTGCTTCCTCACTTCCTTCTGTAAGTGGCAAGACCTCTGTCTCTAGAGCTGGCAAGGGCGCAGGCATGCCTAAGGCCTCCTTCCGCAGGCGCGATCGCTCCTCGTCACGGTGCACCCAGCCATACCTCAGGTGCCCAACCTGGCCTCTAGACCAAGAGCACCAAGAACTGCCCCGAACAGTGAAAGCGAGCCCCGCTCCATTCAGCTAGGATGTAACGTGCAACGAAACTGCTGGCCGAAAGGCCAAACGTCACGATGCAGGGCGATACATGCAAGATAGATATTACAAGCAAACCCTGAACATGTGCTTGTTTACACACATGCAACATCGACCATAAAGCATGGAAGATCATGCTTATAGAGAACTTATAGATAACGTGGTACACGTGCTCCACGGCCGTCTTCGCAGCGGCCGTCAGCTCCATGAAGGCAGAAGCAGGAATTAGATCCTCCAGCCCTGTGCCTGGGCAGTGTATGAGATCAAGAGCAACAGTAGCAATTACTACTGTAACCACTGGTGAGGGCGAGATGTAAAAAGAGATCGAGAGCGGGGGGCAGGGCCAAATGGGAACGATTCGGACAGCCTTCGGAGGGCCATGGAATAACTTAGGATGGTGTTGCCGGTTGCACGGCGAAACAGGAGAAAGGACTAGCTCAGGCATTTGCTTCGGGAGTTTCCTGTGACATTTGCATGTTTGCGGTTTCCCGGACGCCACAAGCAGTGAACACTTTCGCGCTAGGCATACCCGGAAAGCGATCTGCCATTCTTGTTCCTTGGATCTAATCTTTCTATCTGTTTACCTCCGAAGCATACACGACAGCCACTCGATGCAGTCCAGAAGACACCGTGGCGCCGCTGCTTTCTGAGCCCTCCGCTCTGCGCAGCCGCCAAAAGTCTTGTTGTCTGCCCAGTAGCAATATCGCAGACACTTCAAGATACGTCCCCCGGAGTTCCTTGCCTGCACATTGAGGCAAACATCCTCAAACAAGTGCAATTGCGGCAGGTACTCCACCTGGAGCTTGGCGAGCTCAACCAGGTTTAGCAGGACGACCTTGAAAACAGAGGTGCTGTCCAGAGCCCACTGTGCAGACTTCATCGGAGCTGTACCATCGTCGCGTAGGAAGCCGCAAATTGCACAAGTTCCCCGCGAGGCTTGCTGTTGCACCGCAAGCATGGCTTCAGCAAACATCGCGCCATGGCAACGTCGCTCGCTTTTGCGCCCAGCAGGCTTGGAAAGAGACGTTGCCGGAACAACTATGCCGCGACTCTGGAGCCGCTCATCTTCCTCCTGGAGAGACTGGTCCGAGAGAGGATTAAGCCGGTAGAAGCTGGTGATGCTATCGTCTACCAGCCAGCAGTACCGCATCTGCTGCAGCGCACCCAATTCATGACACTGCTCCATCCGAAAGGCCGAGGAGACCTTCTGGATGCACCACCTTACGAAAGCTGGGCCCATGTCGTTCTCTGGCAGTACCAGCAAGGGCAGGTCCGCCCAGGCTTCACGGTATTCTTTCGCCTCAGACGGCTCCACGACGGCCACCACCAGGGCAGAGGGACTTTGCCTCTGCCCGTCGCTCTGAAAGGCTGCCGGGCCAAAGCAGTGCGGAGCCCGCCAGTTCAGGTGAGCAGCTTTAGCACGGCCCTTGCTTGGAATCAAGACTGGGTACGGATGCTGTGGAAGAGATGTCGAAGACTCGAACCACTTGCACCAGTCAGAGAGGGAATTCACGGACTCTTGCGTAGCCCAGAACGTGAGGCGCAGTGGCTCTCTGGAGCCATCTCGAAGAGCATATGTGACTGGTTGCTTACCCTCCCACGCAATCAGGTCCACTTCCTTCAAAGATGCCGCTTCCGTGTCCGGCGGCGTCTGCAAAGCCTGCCGAAATCCGTCTTGCTTGAACTGGCCCCATGTGTGAGTGTACCTTGGGGTTCTCAAATCACATACTATCAGCCGGGTCAACTGCACTGAAGAAACAGACTAGACACAAGGAGCGACGACAACCTGCCAGGAGAGCGAAAGTACCTGCCTTGAGCAATCTTTTGCTTCATGTTCCGCGACCGCTGAAGGCCCAGCACTTTGGCATCCACCTTCCCATAGCGCGGAGACACATGGAGGATGGCCAGGGACCGCTTCCCGGCCGGTTGCAGAGTCCTGCGGCTGTGGGGCAGGATGAGCAGCTGTCTGTGTGTTGTGACAAGTGAACAGCTAGCCAATAGCTGCGCTCTCGTGCAAATCATTACCGCTTCTATACAACTGGTGCTTGTTTTTGCATGCTACGCAACACAAGGAAGCAGATGACCGCCGAAGTGCCACGGAAGCATGCGCAGAGGAAGATGTGTTCCGTGTTTCCCCGTCACTGCACACAAGCCAGACTGCAACTAAACTAGATGCAGAGGGTGTCATCTGCAAATGCCTGCTATGGCTTGCTCTAAGATTGTCTTGTGACCTTAGCTTTGGTCTAGAAGTCTGATGCACTCCCATACATCTTGCCGGCACGAAGCGCCCGTCCTCCTTCTCCAGGTCTTCAGCTGAAAGCGCATCCGGAAGCGCATCTTCGAGTGAGCCATAGCTGCGCTCAGGGTGGTCGTTGCCAGTTCCGCCAGGACCTCAGCTCCAAGGCTTTCTGGACTAGGCCGAGGACACCAAGCCACTTTTGCATCAGCTGACTTACATGCTGCAGGTTGTCGGACGACTGTTTCCTCATTGCCGACCGTGCCTACACCCCTCAATGATGTTGAACGATCGGCCGAGCTCGGGCCAAGGGCGTGCAGTTTGTCATGTAACACAGAATTGAGCGTGTCTTCAGAGTCATAAGCCTTCAACCTTTTGTGGGTCCTGACTGCACACGTAAGACTCGAAGATAACTGAGAAGAGACCCCCAACGAGACGCGCAGGATTGCAGCACAAGGCATCACAGGGACTGAAGTAAAGAAACACTGTTCCATCGAAGAGGCCTGCCGCGAGCTCGATCGCGGGAGGGAGTTGGGGGCCAGGCGGTGTTGCTTGGGCCGAGGGCAGCCGCACCTCAAACTGTTTCTCTCATGTTGCAAGGCGCTTCCTGCTGGGTCTGGGTGAATGTTCAGAAAGCCTCCCCGCCACACCCTCCGACTTCCAAGTTACTTCACAGCAGCTCTACTATTGTTGAACATGTATCACGCGTCCATCTGTCTGATGGTCTGGACACTAGACCGTCGGAGGAGTTAAAGGCATCGGAGCGCGATCCTGCTTCGCGATTTCGGGCCGCAGGAATTCTCGGCCCTAACAGGGGCAGGGTGGGACTTAAACCACAATACTGGTTGTAAGCTTGACCCAAAACCTCATGGCACTCTCCGACCTTCGATTCCGAAAGGGTGATACATCAAGGGCGCTCCCGTTCCAAAGTTGCCAACTGCTCGTCGAGCGAGAAAAGCTGAGATTCCATGGCCTGGGACACAGTTCTGTGATGACAATACAAGTCGACGACATTATTTGTGTACGATAAACCCGCTGTCTGCTCGATGCTCGGCCACTCAACGACTTCGCACATACCTGAAGGCTTGCGTCCTTCTGCTGGAAGGAGGAATTCTGCGAAACTGCTAGGGGGAACCGGGCTCCAGTGCTATTGCTCTGCCTTCACCTGCCGGCCCACAGCATGCAAATAGCGCCGCTGAGCCCTCGCCGGGCCGTGCAGCTCTGGTCGCGCCATCTTCGGCTGCCAGTCGGATCCGAACTTTGGAAACTTTGGAAATGCTATCTTGTGGAGGAACGTTATCCGTTATACTCTTGTTTCGCCGTTATACTCTTGTTTCGATCATTCTGGACTCCATCTTCCTCGGGCTTTCATGTCGTATGTGCGCGGGGCTGCGCAGGATGCGAAGAATCCACGTGCTTGCTGCAGTGCGAGTTGTTTACAACGAGACACCCTGAATCACGGCTACTACAGTACTTGGACTGCCGTCGGCCCGCTGGAGGATTCAGGAACTTTCGCATGGTGCGTTCAGTTGTGGATAGAGGAAAATACAGAATACATGGATCAGAATGTCGACCTTCAAACCACGTTCAGTCGCACACAGCAACAGCAGCTATCTCCAAACCAATCTCGTAGCAGCGACCAGGAGCTCGCTACCTCCTCATCGCGAACCATCAGGCTTGCACCAAACTTCTCAATCGCGGCAGAAAGCCAACGCTCCTGGACAACCAGAAGGGCGGATAATGGCCGATATGTGACATCGGCCACTACTGCACTAACACCAGCTAACACCCACGCAACGGCTCAATGCAGCTGTTCAGGGCTCGGCCGCCGATTCGAAGCGCTGTCGGAGGATCTCGATCTGTCCAATCCGGAAGAACGGCCTCGGAGAATGCAACAAGTCTTGGAACCAGCTCTGTCCGGTCCTTTGGGATAGGACCAGTCACTTCCGTCTGTAACTTGCATGTGCCTTCGAAACAACAGGCAAAGATTGAGAAGTGCTTGTTCGATCCTGCACCATACAAGTACTTTCAAGTTCTGCCACTTTGGAGTGCACAAGGCAAGGAAGCAAATCATGCAGGTAGCCGTACAGTTTGACTACTTGGAGGGTGTGCACGGAACTTGAACATCCCCCACCTGCCCTATTATACCTCATACGCACCATGAGGTCAGAAACCATTGCTCACAAGACTGAGTGGGCGGAACCCTGCACCGCAACCAAAACCCCAGATACGGTCATGGGCCCTGGCAGTGAGCTGAGCGGATCTGCCCAAGCGCAGCGCACCAATGCAGTGACTGCAGCATCCCACTCCTGGCGGACGACGCTGTAAGGATGGCTTCAACAAAATCGGCTGCTGGGGAAGTTGCGAGGCTCTGAGACCCTCACAGTCAGGGACCGTGCGGTTATTTGCATACTGGGACCTGCCCTGCTGGGTTTGCGGGCTTCCCCACAAAGCAGTCGGCAAAACACGTGCTGCCAGACTGGTTTGTGTACAATAGAAGGCCCCTTGGCCTGCGGCATGACCGTTTCATTGGAAATCCATGCGACTGTGGCAGTCTAGAGCACTTTACAGAGCTTCCGATCCCCGCACAGGACCTGCAGCTGCATGAAGGTGATCCCGAGATTGAACTGCGAGGCACTTCACAACGGAAACAAGGTTGACTGTATCAGTCAGGGCGCAAAGTCAACGACACGAGGTGTTGGACCATGCTGTCATGCTACTGCATGCTGAACCGGGCCTGCGTCTTGCTGGAGTGAGGCTGACGCTCTCCATCCCGGATGAACAGGGTCTCCGACTTGGCGAACAACATGATCTCACGCTGAGGTTGTCAAAATACCGCTGAGGAAAAGCCCAGCAAGCAGAAACCAAACCTGCGTGTAGCTTCTGGTTTCTGTAATGCTTCGGTATGCATACGAATGACGTAGGAATAACATGTGGGCATGCATACAGACGTCTGCATCTACACGTGCAAATACAAAAGTCTGGATTGTCCGTATGTGCTTGCAAAACCTTAAACGCGCGAAACAATAAACACATACATGCATGCATGCACTAGTCTAACCTGAAAGGTCGCAACAAGCGGTAGTCAGCTACGCATACATGCAGTCGCCAGTGCAAACTCTCAGTCGCAGCCATGCTTCTGGCGATGAGCGCCATTCTTAGAGCACCCTAGACCCAAGTGGAAACCTCACATCTGAGGCTCCTGCATCCTGCCAGTCGCTCACTCGTAGAACCGAGCGCAGGGTGAGGGCTGCGAATGCGGAACAAACCTTGGGACGACAAGGGTCAGAAGAGCAGCTGCCTCAACAGCAACAGCAACAAGAATAAAAAGAATAATCAGACTGCTACTACTACTACTACTACTACTACTACTACTCCTGCTGCTGCTGCTACTACTACTACCACCACCACCACCACCACGACCACTACTGTAACCTACCACTGACCTACCACTATCACTACAATTGCAACAACAACAGCAGCTGCTACTACTGCCACAACAACTACGACGACGACGACAAGCACTACCACTACCCCTGCGACTGCTGCTGCTGCTACTACTACTACTACCACCACCACCACCACCACCACCACTACCACTGCTTACCACTGCTACCACTACCACTACTACTACGTCTCCTACTACCACCACCACTACTACTACAGTAATAACACAAAAAGAATAACCATAAGCTTAATGTTGAGAATGAAGAACAACTTCAGCAACAACCAATGCAGATCATGGGGACGGTCACGCGCACAGCCGCAGCAGAAAAGCTGAAAGAAATTAGTTACTCATTCTGTAAGGAGGTGGAAAAGTCAATTGCAATTGAAAAACGATTCTAGAGCAACAGCTGCTCGTTAGACCCCCAAACAAGAGTATGCCGCCATACGCTTTCTGGGGCCCTGGCCAGAATGACAACCTTGAACGCACGTCGCATCGCCTGCAACAAACAGCACCCATTTAGCCTCTCGTGCTCTCTCAAGTATTCCCTGGCCTACAACTTCACTGCGCTAAGTGGCCGAAACCTGCAATCCAAAATCTCAATATTGTGACCTTTTTCAGATACTGTATATCTTTGCTTCAAGATCGTAGAAGCCTCGGCGCGGCCGCTGCCGACCCCCCAGCTGTGGATCTGCTGCCCAGGGATCTGCGGCTGTGCAAGCAACGAGCGCTTGCTGTAAGTCTTGTTTTCAGGCTTCCGCGTGGGATTCAATCACGACTTTAAAATGTGGCGGTTGTCTGAATCCCCAGAATGCCTGAGGAGCACCGGCACGACTGATGTGCCGAGTGCCGTTCTGCTCTGGGCCTTGGCAAGAGAGCGCAGGGATCCATCTACTGAAATGTTTGCAAACATTTTTCGTACTGCATTGGTGATGGATACCTTAGTCTCCGACGTCGCGGCAGCACCCACGGTCTACTCTGAGCACCCTGAAGGTAAGAGTGCAGCACCTCCGAAAATGATCACAACATCGCTTGCACTGCGACCCTCGATGTGAAGCTTGACTTGCGTCTGCGCACCGCATTCAGAGCATCCAGAGCCCCTTCCGACGGTTTCCACAATGGCAAACTGAATGCATCGAGGGCGGGGCCACGATGACAACAAGGCAGAAGCCAGCAGATGGCACATAGAGCAGGCGCTCTCCTACAACCTTGGTAGCGCCGGATGATAAAGATGCACCTAGCACAGGCAGCATCTCACTCCTTCTTGGGCCCAGACAGTACCTACTGGAAAGAGGATGTTGCCTTCAAGAAAGCAGGTGCGCAAACTCTCGAACGGCTTGTGACAGCAATCGTAGCAAGACCGTGACTTCAATTCCGGCAGCCTGTGTTCCTATGTATACTTCAACACACTCGCAGACTGGGAAGCGGACTAGCCGGGAGGTAGGAAACAACCTCTGCATGTGGAAACTTCTCCGAGATCCAAGGGGTGAGTCTTGCGAAGTTTCAACGATGACAGCAGCAAAGACCTTGGAATGCCAGAAACATAACACTCCAGTTTAGACCGTTTACAGGTCGTGGACGCAGTAATTACGAACAGAGTATTTACCTTGCGACAAGCCGTCTATGGAAGCCCGGCGCTTCCGAGCAGGAGGGCGGGTTTGCAAGCCTTTCTAGCGCTCGCAGGCGAGGTTTGGGGCAGCAAAGAAAACATATGAGTCGATGCTTACTCCTGCCAACACCAGTGCCAAATAACACCAACTTGCGGTGTCTGTCATCACTTCCATTCTTGTAACATCTTGGATCGGAAATGCATGAACTGCAAATGCTGACTGGGGTCTCTTGAATTTTAAGCATGCTCGTGAGACTTCAAAGCTCAGAAGCTGGTAGCGTGGGCCCAGAAAGATCATCGGAAACACCGGACGGGTGCCGGCAGATTGCCTGGCCGTGCAAGGCTCGGAAGAACCTGAAGGTCCGTGCCTCTCATTCTGATTGCCTGCTTCTGCTGTGCCTCGCACGGCCATGTCCAAACCGTATCTACACCATCTTCCGGGATCCAGATGCACATGTAAAATTTACACATGCATCTGGATCCCGGAAGATGCTGACAGGCTTCCTAGAAAAGCTCAACTAATTTCACATCTTTGGCGGAGTTGGACCAGACCAGTTGGTCGAAGTCAACGCTTTAGTTGACTCAACTAAAGCGTTGATTTCGACCAATTGGTTTGGTCCAACTCCGCCAAAGATGTGAAATGTGGACTCCTCTGTTTGCAACTCCACCATGCAAATATTCAAGGTGAAACGGCCAGAGGCCGTGCGCATCTCCCCGGTTGAAACTGAGAACCCAAACCGCATGGCAAACAACCGTGGTCTTTGGGCTGGGTGTCGTACTTCAACTGGAACATGCCTCCTCTGTCAGACTTCTTAAAATTGGCATCGGGATTTGCCGCACCCCAGTTACACCCCAGTTTTTGGGGAATGCAGTACTGGCCAGCTCCTGAGGTTTCTCATCGGTGCACGATGAGTAACCTCAGGAACTGGCCAGTACAAGGGTGGTACAAGTCAAACCCCGGTGAGATGACCTGCTTGTCGTTGCTCCGGAGCTTGCGAGAGTCCACGAAAGATGTGGATGCTTGGTGAGTCCTCGGGTTCGGTGTGTGGCATCCCAAGAAGCCGCGCAACCTCACACACGTATACTCGGGTGTCAGGGGACATGGTTCGTTTGCAGCTGGTAAATCCAGTCAGCCATTCCTCCACGGTGTACTCTTGAAAAGGGAAGTACACCTCCGACTCAGCGCCGAATGGAGCCTCACCGCTGACCCCGGTAAATGAGGCAGCATGTGGGCTAAGCGTTGACGGAACCACAGGCGCATTCGGCAACTGCACCTCGGGCAGCTTCTCCTCCGGCAGCTCCGTCTCGGCATGGTGCTGGCACACTCTCGGCGGCAGGGAGACACTGCGACGGCCCGGCTTTCCCTCCTCTTCCTCCTCAAACTCCAGAAACCCCTGTTTTCCATGTCCGGAGGCATGCAGCTGGCATGATGAGTCAACTGGTGCGGGCACAGGTTCCGACTTGCAAGGGTTGAGCCAAATAACCTTGAGCCGTAGCCATTTTGGGATCCTACAATCACCTGCAGCTGCCTGTGTACTTGCGACGCTTGCGGCCTTGCAACCGTTGGGACAGCTGTGTACAAGCTCGGCCCACGGCCAGCAAAGCGAGCGCGATGAGACCAGCGCGTCGATGCCGGGCCGGAAGCTGCCTTGCTGGGGAGAGGATTGCCGCACAAGAAAACTTTGCACAGGCATTCTGTAGGCATCCTTAGTCAGTGCAGCTCAACATGCAGGCTCAGACTAAACCGAGAGCAAGATGGTTTCAAATGCCCTGACTCAACGACTTGACTACACGGGCGGGGGCAAGCTGGGGCCCTGGAGGTGTTGCAGAGATGTGATGCTGTGTCAAGCCGGGGACGCGCAAGCTACCATCAAAATACATGGCAGACTCAAATTCCGAAGCGGCGAACCTAACTATGTTCTTAAACCAGTCTACTCGAGTACATCCCGTTTGAACCATCTCCTGCAACCCATGCACTGAACTGTCTGTTTCCCAGAAACGTCCAACATCGGGGGTCCAGGCATGAGGAAGCTGACAGTTCCGATTGCACCCACATAGGCGGCCAATGGCAGGAGCATTCGGCAATCCGTCATCTCACGCACCTTGACGTTGGGCAAAGACCCCCGAGCAACATGTAAGATTCAGCACCGGATCCCCGCAAAGATGGTATGGACAAGATGGAAGATTGACTCGCATACTCGATCCGGAGTACTTGACCGACAGCTCTTCAAGCTTAGTCAGGTACAATCGGGATGGCATCCATGGAGTAGTCGTAGCCTTGAAGCAACTATGAAGAAACAAGAAAGTTTACGCGCTTCATCCATTGTAGGCTCCACTAGTTCCTTCTGAATCCTCTCGCTCAGCATGCTTCGCAGAAATGCAGAACCATCATCTCGGTTCCGCACACAGATACTGTGGCCAGACCAACAGCCTTGAGAAGCGGAAGCCCCAAGCGCTGCATGGCCGCCCTCATCGCACCACGTCCAACTCCAGACGAGGCGTTGACCGCATGTACACGCCATGCAGGAAAGAGTAGGACAGCACTCTGGCCTGCAGGGTGACTGAGCTCTGACTTTCGGCTGGTGGAATTGCGCCGTGTGACAGACACGAAGCTGAACAAATCGCACCACTGCACAGATACAGGCAGAAACCACCTACTACTTCCCAGCACTTCACTATATGTATCTGCATGTATGTATGCTACCACCCGAGGTGCCTTTTTTGCCTGAGTCTCTACGGGGGCAGAGTTCGAATCGGTCCGAAATCGGCCACAGAACTAGGCCGGGATCGAATTTTGGACTTCGGAGTTCCGCGTGGAGGGCAATGCACACTACGTAATTGTAACATCTTGTAGTGCACAGGCATCGTGTGCATGTGTGCTTGAAGGTCAAAACTATTATTATATATTTGTCTGATTGCTATGACATCATGAACAAATGAGTTCTCATGTATCTTGCGGGGACGTGTATATGAAATTAGAACTTGACTGATCATCCAACGGTCCATTTGTTTCATTTGCTGGTGCCAATCCAAGACTGCCTTATGATCCTACATTTATAAAGTCCCCCACCCCTACGTAAAATTGTCTTTGCAGTTAGGCTCTGCGTGTCTGCCAACGAGTGTCCGCCCACCCTCTGAAGCTCAGCTAAAACATGCTAAAACCCTATCTATACATATATATTATGTATATATATATATATAAGTAGTTGGCAGTTTTCATCGGGAGCTCCCGGAAGCCTTCCACTCCGACTCGAAGCTGATGGGATTGTCTTGTGGCGACCTGGGAGGGAACCACGTGATGCGTGTGCTGCGTGTGCAATAATAGTAATAATAATAATGATAATAATAATAATAGTAGTAGTAGCAATAATAATAGTAATAATAATTTAGTAATAATAGTAGTGATAATAATAGTAATAATAACAGTAAAAATAATAATGGTTATAAGTACTATGGATACTATTCTTATTGATTTTATTATGATTCGTATTATTAGGTGAACCTGCACTGACTGGGCCGCTCGCATGTTCAGCTTGGTTCCCCCAGTGTGGCGATAGCGGGCGACGAAGACACAGATGGTGCCTTTGATGCCAATTGGTTGCCAGTGGCCGACACACTCAGACCCGGAGTGGTTGGGGTCAGCCGGGGAAATCCTGGACTGCATCACCTGCGAAATCTGGTTCATGACGCGGACCTGCACACCAGATCTTCCAGGCTTCTGGCTGGCCAGCAGTAGTCCAACCCGTAGCCTGCACCAATGTATCCCTTATTATCCCTTACATCCTAACTGGACAGCAGTCCTGAAAAGTGAACGAGACGTCATCACAAGAGGCGGGGGCGTACAAGCTGAAGATTTACTCGGGGGAAACATGTGCAGGAATTACGGCAGCCGGTAGCTTTGACAGCTGCTGCATCACCTCCGGACGATAGGCAGACTCAGACCGGGCAAAGGCGACTGAGACGGATGCCGTCGGGCTGGACGGAGCAAGACGGCAAGGCATCGCTGAGATCGAAAGATTCGAACCATCCGCGTTTCGCAAGCCAGCCTCAAGCGCCGAATGACACCTGAGCTGTGCTTCACAAGGGAACCCGCAACTTGCTTCATCGAAACCATGGAAACCCCGAGGCCAGCAGTGGACTGTGGAGTCTGCGTTCACGCAGGGACGGGACAGGATCCCGGCGTCGTCCCATACGCTCTTTGTGATGACGTGCTAGGGCCTGCCCAGCATCGCGCTCTTTACTCTTTCCCGCGTTGCCGGCACTTGAAGTCAACAGGCAAATTACTGATTGCCGGATCTGGTCTTGGACCTGTGCTGTCAGGAAGTCCAGCAGCTCCATCAAGAAAGGAATTGCGAACAGTGTGAAGCCGGACTCCTGCGCCAGACATTGAGGTTGCCTAGCTTGGCCATGCACTCCGGGAAGAAACACACGGCTCCACTGCGCCATACGATTTCAACCAAAATCGGACAAGCCGGGGCCGCCTTGCACAAGCCGCTGGCCTGCGCCGCAGGGTTTGCATGAGTTTCCATTACAAGGGCTTGCAGAATCCAGCTTTAGGACGAACTCTGAAGCTCGGTCCGCTCGGTGCTGATGGACAGTACATGCACCCCTTAAGACAGACGTCACACTTCTGGGCTCCTTGCGATGATCAGTGCCACCGGCACGGCTAGCCAAACCGGATTCTGAGACGCACCTTGCCAGGGTCCATGTGAAGTAGCAGCATCTGCAGTAGAGAATTGAGATGGTCAATTCTGAGAGATGGATCTCGCCTTCCACATGCAGCTTGAGATCTATTATGGTCTATTCAGGAAGACCGATTACTTAAGACGTCCATCATGGGTTCGAAGTTTGTTTGGACGATGTGGCGAAGCTCAAAGCACATCAAGCAATCTCTTGCAGGGAAGCACAGCAGACTGAAGTTTATCCCTCAAAGCGTCTTCTGTGCCTTCAGGCAGAACCCAAACGCTAAACCGCCAAGCTCAACGACCCACCTTCGCCCAGAGAGGGGCTGAAGCAGTGCGAATCGAAAGGCCGCACTCGGAGGCTCGTCCAAAGAGGCCTTCCGACGCGGGAAGGCAAACGAAGTCTCCAGGCCGCAAGATTCATGTAAGTGCTCCCGTGATACTTGTCGATGCTTATTTTCAGGAGATGGAACCAGCGCAAAAGAGAACACATCGCACTGTGGCCCTGGTTAGGGCAGCTGCAGGCGCATCGTGTTCCAGTCCTTGTCGGGTGTTCCCCGATGATCACCTTTGGTGATGTCGTATAATTATGTGCTTAAAACTGGCCTGGCAACTAAAGCGCAGCCAGCCATCCGTCCCACACTTCACCTATTGCTCCTCAGGCGTCCACTCACTGGGAGGTCTCTCAGCCTAAGTGAGCTTTTGCAAGATGAATTTGGTAATACGTCAGAGCCCCTTCAAGTTCTCTAAATTTTGGCATCCGCCTCACGAGGTTTTCTGCTGAAGATGATGACATCCTGACCGATACTCTTTTTGGCAGCGTTCCACTGAGACGTGGGCTTTCGCTGACTTCTTCTTCCTGCTCCTCCATACTTGTTGCTCCGTCTGGGAGGTCGTGAAGGGCATCTCTGAGCTGGGACATTGCGCACTTCCACTGCGCATCCACAGCCCGCCCGTTCACATGCGTCAGAACACTGCCAGGCTGGATGGCTGTGAATGCAGAGAGATCTTCACTCACATGAGTCACCGTTAGCGGGCTAGAATTGGAAAAACGCATGCGCAATGGCTTTGACCTCAGAGTTACTTCTGCCATGGTTCCATCCGGCCGGGCGAAGGCTAAGTGAATTCCTTCAGTGGCATGCGCGTGATGGCCTCCCTTGTCGTCGCTGTGATCTACAGGACAACGCTTTTTTTGGTCTTGATGCCCTTCACCATGCACTGCTTCTCTTGCGCCGTGTTCTAGGCCTTCTGTCGCCGTGGTTGCTGCCGTGTCGTGAGAAAGACCTCCTTGTGACAGCTCTGGCTCGAGGGCAGGCTTGACCACGTCTTCGGAAGCATTATTGAGCTTGGCCGTATCGACTTCATGCAAAGCCGGTGTATCTGACGGCACATCACAGCAGGCGAAGATCATGCGTCTCTTGAAACGAGACGACTCAGAAACCGGGTGTTAGAAAGCTCCCTGGTTGCTTCTACTTCAGGCTCACTTGAGGCATCGGGGCTGAGGAAATTCGCTTCAGTTGCAACCAAACTCGGCCGCACGATGATTCAAAGATCCCGGTTGCATTCTGGAGAAAGGATCTCTGCACATGTCAGGGAGGCCTCAAGGAACCAGGCGGGCTGAAGAACATGCCGTAAGCATTTATGGCCTGCCATTCCGGGATGGCTCTGGAAGATTGGATTCCAAACTCAGCACCCCGCCATCAGCCCCAGAAGGCAGGCTAGGATGTCCTTGGTGGCAGCAGCAGTGGGTAGCGGGGTTTGGAGTTTTACGAAGGAATGCTGCATGGATAGCAAGAGAAAGGACACAGATGAAGAGAAAGAAAGAACGAGAAACTAAGATACTGTACTTAAAGAGTAAAGAGAGGTCATCCCAGCAAGGCACACGAAAACCACGCCATCAGACACACGGCTGCATGCGGATCGACTTCGACAAGCTGCGGTGCATTCAGCCGCCGAGCCCATCACGCTGTCACTGGCACAGAAGTGCAGAGGCGGATTGACACACGTGAGACACAAACAGCATGCAGGCAGACCGACTGTCAGGCCAAGCGGCACACTGGCACAACAACCTCTGATCATCGTGGCTGTGTTCATACTCCAATCAATGTCTGCACCCCATGCTGCCTCCGGGTAGCACTTAATCGCACATGAACAGCGGCAACCTTCAAATCTTGTACAGTTGGCAGGCCGGAACAGGACTGACATCACGCCGACAGATGTATGCGCAGGATGCTGGTGGCCGTGCTCTGCCAACCCTCTGCCAATCTACAAGATCAACCATGGAGCACCTAACACCACCAGGCTGCATCTTGCCGTCAAATTCTGCTGGCAGTTCGTAGGGTTGTTGAAAAATAATCAAGAGCGAAGTGCAACGAAGTTCTGGGCTACATCTACATTTACTTTGCTTTTCTGTTATCACAACAGGGGCAGGCGGTTGGTCAGACCCTGCGCCCGGCCCCCCCGGAGTGGCGCTCTGCGAAGCCTGCGCCCTACGCTTGGTTGCATCTAGGTTAGGTTGCGAACTTCTGACATCCACAACGGTTCTCACCTACCCACCCGCACACATGCAAATGCAGGTACGGCTCACACACAAACACAAATCCACGCACAAGCTCCGACACACACACACACATAAATATAAATATATATATATACACACACACACACGCACACGCACACGCACACGCACGCGCACGCGCACGCGCACACGCACACGCACACGAACACACACACAACCAGAAAGCCAGCCAACCAACCAAGCAACCAAGCCCAAGCAGCCAATCAACCAAGAAACAAAGCATTATTATGCATTATTGACAGCCGTTCGGCACTAAGCCCTCGGCTGCACGACAGACGAGGTAGAGGACCTCGGATGAACAGCAACTCGAGCCCCGAAAGATACGGGTACCTCGTTTCGACTGTCACGAAGCGTATTTCGGCATGGACTCGGGTACGCTTCGTGATACAACCAAGACGTTCTAGAAGCTTGGCAACCTGGATCACTGAAAGCCTTGATCTCGGGTACACCTTTCACTGCAAGAACCTTTCAAGCATAGCACAGCCTTTGGGTGGAGAGAAGAGGTCACCTGGAACACGCTGTAACCACGGCATCATCTGAGGCGCAACGAGACCCCAAACCCTATGTCTCAGTACTCCCAACTTGGCAGCACGCATTCTCTGTGTGTACGGGATGGATCCCGAAGAAGACAGAAGCCACGGCCTGGATAACTGAGCGACTGCGTGCTTTGAGGGTCTTCCGTCGACGCTGGCCCCCCCCATACCCCTTTTTCCTCGGAGTTTCGGACTTCGCTCACGGTACTGGGTCTGCTTCAACTCTGGGTCTCAAGGTGGCGGTGGCACATACATTCTTTGTGCTGCGACGAGGACATCCAAAGGCTAAGCGTGGGACTGCCCAGGAGCCCGGAAAGCCCAGAGCCACCGTCGCCTCGTCTAGAAGTGGCTGGTATTCTCTCCTTAATTTCCTGCGGTGGACTAGCTCGACCACTTTCCAGAACGGATGCTTGGACTGCTGAGAGCCCAGCCGTGCGTCCTCATGGCAACTTACCCGATGCGGCTAAAAGCTCCATGTCAAGTGGTGCTTTAAGATTGAGCTCAGTATGTCAAGGCAAGTCGACGAGTCGACACAGGCCAGCTGTGAGCTACACGTCAGTTGTGTCCTACGAGAAGCGATGTCAAGCTGTGAAGGAACACGTTCGTCACCTCGGCCAGCACTTTGCACTCTTTTCGATGTAGCTTTGGAGAATGACGGTTTCATGAAAGTCAACATGTTAATCGTCTGTGAGACTAATTGGCTCGGCATGTTTAGCAAGGCGATCAGAATGACTTCTGATAACTCCGGGCACTTGAGTGAAAGCTCGAGGCTCCTGGTGTGATGCTGTCACATCATGCCTTTAAGAACCGCACGTGGAATCCGGACGAATCGAGCCCATGCAGAAGATAGTTCCATCCTCATAATATGCTCGTGATGACAGGGAAGTTTTATGAAGGATGCAGGCACTTGACAGTGCATGTTCTTTCCAGCGCAGAATAACGCCGTAACCGCCTCTAGATTGCGTTTATCCGCTGTTCGGGCCGCACTCGCCTGAATTCGAAACTTGCTCCCCAAACTCCGAAACCGAGGCGGCTCACGGAATGTCAGCGTGGTGAGAGGCCGAAACGACTTGTTGGTCCAGCCCGACCTCAGTACTGCAGCGCCGAGCGAGCACAGCAGCTACCGAATCTTGCCCTCCATGTCTTTCGACTCTCGACGTGGTTCCGGACAGGTTTGCCACCGGTACAACCAAAATGGTTCTGAAAGCCTCAGATGACGCAGACTGAAGTGGGTATGCGGCCTCGATTGACTTCGGACAACCCCAACCTCGAAAGCCCGTACTTCAACCCCAAGCCCCAAACCAGACATTCAGGTGCTACCCGAAAACAGAAACCCCAAGCCCAAAGCCCTACCTAGACTCGATCCTCAACAAAACGAAACCAAACCCTTTTTGCATCCAGGACTCTCGCAACCAGCCGGGAAACCAAACCCTACACCCTAAAACCTCAAAGCAAAGCCTCTTCCGTACTGAACTGGGGCAACCCTCCCACAGACATGAAAGGCCAGGTCCAAGGCAGATGGTTTGTCTATACCCATACATATATACATGCATGCATACATACATACATACATACATACGCACATATACACATTCATATACACATACATACATTCATGCATACATAAGCCCGTACCTACATGTATGCTTGAATGATCGTGCCTTGTATTATGTTGCACCACAACCTGGTGCGATCTATTGCTAAATTACATTGCATTACCTGTTATTGTACCAAACATATTCTATGATATGGTACTATATTACGATATATTACATACTAGCATGACATTTTATACCGTACAATAAACGTCATACTGTATCATACTGCAACATCCTGTGTTGTATAGGGTTATCTTACATCACATCATACCACGTCAAATCACGTCATACCGTGCATCATGTATCATATTAATATGGCAACACACATACCGCATATACCATTTACAACATACCATATGTAACCTATCGTATACCACATATCGCACCGTGTCCTAACGTGACATCTTGTAGTGTGTCATATTATGCTGCATTACACCACGTCACGTTCAAACGTACCATAACATATCATATCCTGCCGTACCTAGTATATCAAATTGCTGTATGTTATGGTACACTAAATTATTTTCGTGTCCTTCTATGTTTTGTGAGAGGTACTGTGCTATGTCTATTGAAGCTTGTTGTTATTTTACATTACAGCACGTGTATGTTATGTCTACCGGCCAGAGCTTTTGTATATGCATAGATAGAGGGTAGATAGACAGACAGATGATAGCGATTAGATGGGATAAAGATAGGTAGATAGATAGATAGACCACAAAGGTGCATCGGGCCTTGGGGTTTTCAGGTCGTCTGGGTGTTTATGCTGTGGCAGGCAGGGTACCGATCAACTTTCCTCTTGCTCGCAGCTGCTATTCACACCGATTCACATTTACTTGATCTTCTGCTGCACTTAGACCAAACACATCATCAGCAGCTGCGATGAGGCTCCAGCCCGTGCATCGGAAGGCCCCAGAAGTCTCTTCGCATCAGCTCGTTGAAGGAGAAAGTCTCCCCAACCACCTCAAGACGCAACAAAGCCTGCTTCAATGCCGACACACTCTGGACTGCTTGCAGGAAGTAGCACAACACTCTTGGGCGATTGGTCTGGAACACATCACACACGAGCAGGCTGAGCATGCCAAGCTCCTGGCATTTGGATTCCTGGAAACACCTACCGTGTCATCCATGATGAAGCCAGCATACCTTGCATGGGGGCAGATTGTGGGCGATGACCGGCATTCGTCTGGATAGAAGATGTACCTTAAAAAAAGTGCATGAACATGCCGGCTTCTCTGCAACTACGTACAAAGACCTCACAAATCGGAGGAGGCTACGCCTCACGCCATATCTGTTAATGGGCTTACTGTATACTGAAACTGACTGCCAGTTTGGCAGAGGTCGCCATGCAGAGATGAAGCACGAATCACTAATTAAGAAGCCATAGATTAAGCCATGGGTCATGCTCACCTCCGAGGCTACAACTCACGCTTGCGCACTTGCGCACTTCTTACAAACACAAGGTTCCAAGTTCCAGTTAAAGTGTCCGAACCTGCTCCAGTGAACAACAAAAATAATGCTCCGAACCAGCTGCATGGAGCACTCCAGTGCGGGCACACTTTTTTGTGTCGATGAGAGTCAGAAAACTGGGCAACTGGCTGTACGCAATAATGAAAAGGGAACTGGTGTGCTGTGCTGTACTGAAACTGGGTCTACGAGTTTCAGAGGACTGGTCCGGCAACCGCTGCAGCTGCAGTGGTTCGTATCTCATGTGTCGCGCACCGCAATCTGGGAGTGAGCGTGCGACTCGGGTCGTTGCCTCTACTATTCGGGTGCCTGAGTTCAATGCCTCTGCTTTGGGGGGGCGGGGTGCCTTGCAGCGGAAGCACGTCTGACCTGTGCTCATCTGGCGCCAGCGAATTAATCTAAAAGAAGCCTGGGACGAGATTCACACGTGACCTTTCACTTCGTTCTGCCAAGTACATCGCAGCCACTTCCTACGTACAGAATCTACAGCACCCTTGAGCCAACTTCGGCGCACACCGCCGTTGGAAGTGTTGTTCTGAATGGCTGTGAACCCTAATTATGTGTGAACACCGACACACACACAGACACGCATGCACGCGCACGATTTAAGACGACGGAAGAAGCGCCGTCTAGGCACTCTGTCATGCTCCGGTTTTGTGGGAAGCGTAGAGTCTAGCGTCAGTATGCTACCGATACATTCCATGGAATACAGTTATACCGGGAGAGGCTTCGAGTGTATCCGAGCAATGCTCCAGTACGGGACCGGAGTTGCCAGGAACTCTGCCCCTCGGATCCTCTTGGCACTATCAATTCATCTGTGGCCGAGCGCGAATCTGCTACCCCAGAACGAGGCCTGCATCCATCTGCTCCCATAGCAGAGCTCTGAGCGATGCCCACTGCGCAGGATATTTAGCTGTTTTGTCCGTTCAGAACACGGATCTCTTGCAGCCTCAGCCTCATAGCCTGTCTGTCATCCAGAAGCAAAGTCACACGATTCAGACATTGGATACCGCTCAGTGGCCGACCAACAGCACATGCCGGAACTGTCAGCTGAGCCTGATAACATCTTCGAAGACCAGAACCCATGGGACGAGCAGCAATGATCAACACCTAGAAGCATGTTCGCAATACTCAGACAAGTCAGCATATATCTGAAAGACAGAAACCCCTTACAGCAGGCGACATTTCCAATGATGTGGCTTCCCCCTCGTTGTACCCTGCTCTGAAGCGTTTGTGCTCCACATCGGTTTTCCACACCCATAGGAGTACACTCCTCTGCGCTCTCTTTACATTGCAGGCTCATCTGACAAACTGCCATCAGCTCCCAACAAGACATGTTGGTCCGCTACTCTCACGCAGATCCCCAGCAAGCCCCAACGTCGTGCTGGCATGCTTGTCGCGGGCTACAGTACTAGACAGTACTTTGGGCTGGCCAACAGCAGCTGAAATCTGATCTGCTCATGTACTGTAAAATTGCGCGCCATGTGCCAACCAGGAATCTGAGATGAGAGAATCGCAACGACTTCCCGTCATGAAGTCTGGCGTTTGACTGAAATCTGCTGAGTTCACTTTCCGGGGAACTGCTCGCTTCAACTCATTGATAAAGTACCAGGTCCTTCGCAGTGGTTGCTTAGAGCTGCCTCCTCCCTGCACTTGCTCCATGGACGTACACCTGGATAAACGTCATACGACTGGTTGCGGCCGGAAAAAGCATCGCACAAATCGTGATCGGCCTCATCATCTATTTTGCAAATATACATCGGGGGTCTACGTCCTGCACAGCTCGCAGGTGGGGAGGCACGAAATGCCAGGTAGCTGAAGCTTCGCGTGTGCGTCGCATTGCAACTTTAACAAATTCACCCTGCCCATAGTAGCATAGAGACAAGCTCAATCCGCATCCGTGCTTTGCCGGGGCATATACCCAAACCTATGAGACATTCCAGCCGTATCATGCAGGCTACATCTGAAGCTTCAAGCTTGGAGCTCGCAGGCTCAAGTCGTGATCTTGCATCTCAAAGTCGGGTACACGTCGGTCCGCAAAGAATCATAGAATCATAATTCAAACAATGCATGGGCAGGCACCTTAAATGACCGGGAGAGCCAAAAACAACCGAATACCAGGAAGCCTTGATTCACTGTGAAATTCTGTGAAACGCCGTCTCGGCCCGTGTCAAGAATGCTCCCCCAAGTCACGTCAGCTGACAGAATTTAAGGATGCCATTGACACGATTATTTCACAACCTCCTCCGCTGTCACAGCCGGTTTTCATAGCCTCCAAAAAAACGATCGCAGGTGGAACTCGATCCACACCCAAGCGACCCATGGAATGCTTCGGAGTCATGGCCGGAGTAGCATGCATTGCATGGGCGACAAGCAAGGAAAAGGATATGCTGTCTGAGCCAGCAACGCTTAATGGTTGCTTGTCAGAGCGGCTTTGCACACCTTGTACAGCTCGTGAAGACGGTGCATGCCTGCTTTGGCTGTAGCGCTGCCCTCACACTTCATGTGGCATGTAGCATCGCAAGATTCCGTCCACACTTCTTAAGTGCACCATCTCATCATGAAGCCTGAAGTATGGTCACTCTTGCCAAACAGTCCGATGCCAGCATATTGCTCTCTGAAGCGGCTTCAAGCAAAAAGTGCATTCTACATTCTGCCCCTGAAGCGAAATACCCAAGAGTCCAGACTCCAGACTGCCCCTCTTGAGGGACTGATCACCGTGATCCGAAGAAAAGCCCTCTGATCGTGATCCTTTCACATCTTCTCTACGCTTCCATGGGTCAATGTGAGGGCTGCAGGCAGTGTCTGTAATTTCAGAGGCCGACTCTCCCCTTCCGAGCTCTTCCTGTGCTGAGGTTGTTGGCAAGATACTGGGATGACTCAGCTCTCTGCATGGGCTTTTTGTTTCTATGCTTGTGTAGATATGTGAAGCTAGAAGGATCTACTGCACATACTGCACCAGCATGCAGGCTGAACGAATCATCCGAGTTCGAGTGGATCCGAAGTTGACCAACCAACATGCACTGCCCTGTCATGAGTCTCTGAGCCATGAAGGCAAACATGAAACCAGTGCATCTCCGGGATCCACCTCTAATAGCCGAAGGCCGACGCTGTACTTGAGCTGAGATGCAAACTGGCTGCGAACTCACCGCATGCCGTCACGCCACGAGCTGAAACAAAGTTGGCGCGTCCTACATCGTCCTACGAAATCACGGGCCAAGGCCGTCCGTAGCTTGTGCTCGGAGGCCCCCGCCTCGGGTGGTGGAGGATGGTTCTACTCCTCTTTAATGAACCCTGCCAATTACAACACCAGTGCGATCCGAAGGCCACGATGCCACCCGCCACCTCAAATTAAGATATTCAACATTGCAGCACCTAAGTGCTGCAGGTGTTGTAGGACTTGTCCTGAAGTTCCATCTGGAATCTGGTAGGGGCCAACTAGCCGCACGCACGTTTACGATTTCAGATGATCTCAGGGTTTGCATATAACATCATATCATCACGTAACTCGGCATCCGCCACTACCGCATCTAGGCAGCATGAATCGTCACCATTTCATCTCGATCTGTCAACGCGAAGGTTAGCCGCGCCAAGGCCAGGCAGCGATAAGCCCTTGTTTGCTCTGTATGTCGGATGCCTTGCACACTCCATGTTTTCCGTAGAAGCAGTCAGTGCATTCTCCTACCATCTCCGGATCGGCCCAAGGCCCAGCCCAGCTCTGACCTGCACGACATCTTCATAACCGGAATCTGTAGACTCTGGCTGCCATTGGCTTGGTTGGTGCGACTGCTGTCAAAGAGTGGCTAGTCGGGGAGCAGAGCAAAAAGTGCAGGCATCCCACAGCTTCTCACGACAGGGCCGGTGATGCGTTGTTTTCGTTCAGGGGTGCACTCACATGTAGAGATTTGTCTTACACCGATCTTGCTTCCGCTTGATTGTCACAGCAGTCATCACTAACCTGGTGTTGCGACCTCTCTCCTATTCTCTCCTTGTTGCTTGCTACTACCAATTCCATTCGCAAATAGTTGCATCGCCAGTTGAAACGATCTTTGCCACTACTACAACCAAAAATAGCACTGCTCAACTGTTCTTCCTAGCACTGGCGACAACAGCGCTCTACTGCTACAGGATTTGTAGGAACTGTTGCTGTCTGCTTACTAAGTTCGCCATCACATTTACTACTTCATAGTGTTTGATTCATTTTATCACAATTGTGTCATGTTGTTGTCGCGCGTTTTGATACTCGTTGTGGTTGTGACGGTGGTAGTTGAGGGGTGGTGGTAGCAGGGGTGGGGGTTCTTTTTGGCGGTCGTCGTCAAAATCGTCGTCGCCGTGGTCAAACTCATGTCGCTCCTTCCGTGTATTTCAGATCTCTGGGAATCAAAGAACTGAGATTTTGAGATTCTCCAGATTTCAGCTTCTGAAACATGATTCATGAGCACACAATACGTCTGCCCGGTCGAGAGAACATGCGACATGCGCAGAAACAGCTGAGGAGGATGCCTACAAGGTGACACACGTGCTGCTCCCAGCTGAGCCACTGAGCCAGCCCAAAGGCTGCTTCAAAAAAGCATCAGCCGTTATTCCGTTCGCATGAGACGGCTTGGGGCAGAGTCTGCACCACGTAGCAGTGTGTCTCCACCTACATGCCCTAGCACTTGCCATGGCATGCTGCACTTTAGCCAGCAATTACTTGTTGGTGCTTTGTGGACACACCAAAGACTATGGACTCTTCCAACAATTCCAGGGACCTGAGGGAGGCCCGAATCAGCCATTTGCTTTCAGAGGCACAAGAACACCAAAGTGAGGATTTTCGTGGACATGTTCAATGCTGCTGCATCACTGAAGTATTGAGGAGAGGAGAACGGCCTCCCGGTTAAATCAATTACCCAAACAAGCCATGGAAAATCTTAACCCTGCATCAGGAAGAAGCCCATCCACGGACTGCGAGGACTCACAAGCACAAAGGAGAATTGATGGCTCATGGTGGCCTGTTGGTAAGGGCACTATGGGCGGTGGCTCCTGTTTGATAGTAAACTCACCTAGCACTTCGATTCTACAAGTTGGCAAGGCCCAGCCAGCCAACTATTGGTCGATTGATTGTGCCGGACCCAACACCTGATAACAAATCGGAGCGGCACAGATCCGTTCAGCCGCCCATCTGCAGGTCAATTGTACTCTGAGAGTTCGACCTGTGATGAGCATTGGCGAACACATGTCCGCAGCGCACAAGACTGATCACAGAAAAAGTGAAATGCTTTCTAGACTGGGTGGAAGTTTCGATTCGATTCAACAACTTGGTGTGCAAAACTCACATGATGTCGGAATCACAAGGAATCAGGCCCCTCGGCGCTTGTTTACCGCGACGCTGTGCACTCTACCGTCGATAGGAGTCAGTGCAGCCATGCAGCGACGCGCTAGCCTTTAGCATCTGGCTACGTGCCAAGGACCTGACAGAAAGTGGAGAAACAAACTGCAAAGTGTCAAAAGTTGTTGAGCACCCGGTCTGGTTCAAGCTGGCATGCAGCACGAGAAAATGAGGCGAATCCATTCGAAGCCGATCTCCGCCAGTGCTTTACTTTAGTTGCTACCCAGCGATCAAACGCAGGCATGTTGCTGATGCGTCCTGTTGATCATGGCAACCCATAGCTTCATTGAGGCTACGTCCTCCCAGAGTCCTGCCGGCAACACAGAGATCAAAGAGGCTCCAGGTTTGGGCTTCCATCTCGGGTGAAGGATGAGTCGGGGTCGATGAACTTGAAGTTGCCAACATTGCGACAGAACTAGGGCCTCACGCAAACGATCGTAAGTCCTACAAGGATACTGTGGAAGCCATGAAGGTTCTGCGTTGGCACTCGCTCTCGCCGGCTGAAGGAGTCGGGCCATGTCTGTCCGGTCCTACCCCGCTGCCGGCACGGAAGGTCGTGTGCAGAACGCCAGAGGAGCTCCACACACACCTGCTTTCGAAGCTCGGCCGAGTGTACTTCAGCACAATTGAACCCCTCCGTAGTGCACAGCATTATGATTCACGGAACTGACCCTCCCAGTGCGTTTCTGCACCTACCAGTGCAGCCGTATGGTGCGCGGCAAGTCAAACTTTCTCGCTAGTTTTCGCTTCATACCCTGAAGGTACCCGTCCTCATTCTTCAACATGTCTTCTATCAGCGGTTGGGGATGTTGTACCACTCGTGTGTCTCTCGATTGCCACACATGCACACACGCACACACGCACACACACACACACACAAACACACACCAGGTCACAAACTTTGGCCAAGTGTATGCTATGTTTCCACCTTCAACACAGTTTCAGGGGACCTGTGTGCAGCGTACAGTTGTGCAACCAACATGGGCACGAATGAGAGTTCATAGAATACTGTGACACATGCTATCTCGTGGCCTTACTCCACAATGCCGGCCGACTTAGCTAGCTGTGCCACGACAAAGCATCTCGACCGTCCAAAGACCATCCCTGCACCTGAATGTGAAGGTTCTCTCACCTCGGCAGGGGCAGTTCGTGACATGGCATCTGCCATTGCAGAAAAAAGCAGCACCATTTCTCTGCATGCAGCATCGCAGGATTTCACTGCTAACTAAGCCCGTCGCGGCAAAAGCCCGGATCCTGCACAGCCTTAGCACTGAGAACAGGAAAATCCCGTGCGCCAAGCCCGCATATCTCCCCTGCAAGCGACGGCTGCTCCGTCCCGGGACGCCGGCCCGGAGATCTCTCAACTTCAGCACTTCCAAAGGAGACTCTGAACTCCGATGCCAACTTTCCTCGTCCTGGGGCTTAGGTTCAGTGGCACGCGAAGAGACGGCCAAACCACTGCAACGGACAGACGGAGTGCACCCGAAGATCCTTGTAAACTTGCAGCTCATCAGCCTTCAGCACGCCTCAGGATCGGCAGGACCTATACCAGCAGCCAGCAGCTACCGGCCTTCAACGGGATGCCCGTGGCTTGCGGCTGCTTACTCGTCTCAAGGCTTCACGGAAGCACTCATGGTGATGCAAAAGCTGCATTTTTGGCTGTCTATACTGTTTGACCAAGAGGCCAAACCGCTGATACCAGCCAAAGAAGCGGCCCTTCTGTTGCAACTCGCCGGTAATCAGCACATCATCCTGTTCTCGCGATTCTCAATGGCTACAGCACTGGTCGTTCTTGCATGCTCCAGACATGAACAATTCACAGCATAGTCACATTGATGCTACCTAGCAAAGACGACTTGACTTCTGCTGCAAAGCCTGGGTGCGGTGTGCAGGAATTCTGCAGCTCATGATCTGGTGGCCGTGTATCGGGTAGTTGTATGATCTCAATAGAGTCAATAGAGGCGATGTATGTCCAAATGATTGTCATAAAGCACCGGTCCTGGTCCAAAGGCTGGCCATACAGTAAGAATCGCCCACGCCTCCAGTTGTTCTGAGGCCGACCTTGCAACGGCCATTCGCTTCCCTTTCCCCCTTTTTTGGTCGTCTGCAGCCTCGCGCCTGGAGGAGGCCGAGCCTTGAGACTCAAACTTTCGAAGCCTCGGTGCAGGTATGATGATATGCGAGAGCTTCATGCCCGCTCCAGCAGGAGGTAAGCTGAAACGACTCACCCTCACCTTCCCTGGTTTGCTGAACTCAATCCGGTGGCGTGGAGATGGGTCCTCTTCTTTCTCAACCTGACCAGCCACTGAAGCAACGGCAGTAGGCACTCTCAAACGGGCTGAGGCTTCTTCCTTGAGGATTGCGAGCTGCTTAGAACCGGGAACTTGGCCAAAAAAGCACGAAACGCTTTTGTCCCGCCGGCCTGGGAGGATGCTCGGAATTGCCTCGGCTCCCATAGCCTAGGGCCTGGTTAGGGACAAGGATGGCCTACTACAGCAGCACTTCCCTTATGATGTGATAGGGCGCATGGTACTTACACCCCCTTTTTGTTGCTTTGTGAATGCATTCGGCATGTAGTCTGAGATCGGCAAAGAACAGCTTTGGAGGCATTTTGAACTGTGACTCTGCTTCGCCTTGGTCGGCGCTTCTGCCGGGGAGCATTGAAGCTGTCTCATGAGGATGAACTTGCACTGGAGTGCTGCCTGGCATGGCAAGCATCTAAAATACCATATCACCGCACAGCACGCCGCCAATCCGATGATGTTGTACGGCAGAAACACATTCATTTGATGCCAAAAGGCCCGAGGTGTCGTCGGACTGAGTTTGGCTGCCTGGAGAAGCCTCAAAGATAAACAGAGAGAGAGAGATAGAGAGAGAGAGAGAGAGCTAGACAGTCATCATGATGTTCGCTGGGCATACTCACAAACAGGTCTTGCCCCTGCATCTGCGAAGTTCGTAGCGTTTCCAAAGACTGTGGTGCACATCGTGTACAACAGTTTGTGACACTCCAAGGAGCTACGGTGGTCATCAGTGCCGTCGACTCATCTCGGGAGAAGCTCTGAACTGAGGCAGTCCTCTGCAGGTGATTTTTGTGCTTCGTGCGCAACGAAGTCGCTCCGGTCCAGAAGCATGAAAAGTTCTGACTTGCTCACATGACTCACGAGAACCTTAATTACATGTCGCTAGGGTGTTAGCTGCAGCGCCAAGAATTCCTGACAGCAATGCGAACCATTAGTCGGCAGCAACACGTCGGGTAGTCACGCTTACAAAGGCCACGTGTGCGCGATGTCTCCGCAGAAGTGTTCAACGACAAGTGGCGACTTCGTGACCTGTCTCGTAGGTGGTGCCGCCCTTGCAGAAGAGGACTTGAAACAAGCAACGTGCTCTGCCGCTACACTCACTTCGCGAGACATCGTGTGTCCATGAACATATCATTTTTGGGTCGGATTCAAGGCAACACGCACATGTCGCAGCCAAGTGCTTCCGAGTCTCTTAAGCTCGAATGTCATTGACTCAACAAGGTGCGGAGGAGCACCCTTTCGTCTTCTGAAGCTGGCCGCTAGGCTTTAAAAAAAAGGCCGCGGCTGAGCGGGCAGGCTTGCAACACATCAGGCAGTTCCACAGCAATGACCCGGACCAGGATGACGTGCAACAGTCAAAAGGTCTGACAATGGAGTCTCAGTAGAGGCAGATGGCAAACAAGACGAGCATCACCACCACCATCACCAGCCACTGCGACAGTTGCATAAATTGCAGCCTGCTACGTCGGCAACAGCGACTGCGTAAAGCTGTCAGCTGCACAAAGACACCCTGATCAACAAGCCACCAGCGACGACAACAGGAGCATTCATAGAAAGCCTATCTCTGTCGTAAACAGCAGGACCATTTGCAAAAGTCACCGGAAAAGGCAATACTTGCAGCTAGCAGAAACAGCAAAATGAGGAGTCTGTCTGCAGTTACATCTTCGCAACATACTGGTTGTTTGTTGTATGCCAAGCTTCCATGGCTTCCAGGCCCTTATGGCGATACTATACTGAAACTCGCATCTATCAACTTCACAAACAGCACACCTACACTCTGGAGTCAGGCTCTGCACCAGAACGCTTGTGCATAGGTAGCCAAGATCAGCAGTTGCCCGACCTGGGCGAGATTTTGAAGGAACCAGGGTGTAGCGTCGGAAGCTGAGTGACAAGGGCTCATGTGTGGAGGGCAGGACTGCAATGATAGAATCTGGCAGTCGAAGTGCCAGTCTGGGGTAGCAAGACAGAATGCAGAACACGATTGAAAAGTTTAGGCATCGTCGCCCTGCCAGTCTTCGGGCTGTGGGTCTGGTAAGGAGCAAAGCAAAACCCATCTTCAAAGGCGGCTCTGAAGGCCTTCAGAGAAAGCCAATCCTTCTCGAATTTGGACATGGACATGGATGTGTCATGATGTGTCAAAGGCTTCAGCCAGCAGCGCGAGGTACGGAAACCTGCAAGATTCAACGTGCATCGATTCACGCACACTTTCGCATTGGGCCTAAGTGCAGTGCATCATCTTTTTCCGTAGACTTTGCGACGAAGGTGTGAAGAGAGTTCCGGAGAACCTCTTGCAAACAGCTGGGTGACGACAGCCTCAGCCAAGCCATGGCCCCCAAAAGGGAAGCCTTTCCTGAGCGTCTTCGAAGACTGTGAACATCTGCTCTTGAAGCAGCTCCTCTGGGATGAGGCCTGGCTTGACACCAGCATCTTTTTCAAGCCACTGCCAAAAATTGCCTCCATATATGATGTTGTCCTCAGAAAGCAGGCTTGTGTTTGCCCAGATGCCAAGCATAGTCTGGGCATTAAAGTTGGACAAAAGACTTGTGCGCTACATGTGCGTGAAGCATACATGGCAGAAAGGTGTCACCGGCAGCAACTGCATCCCCTCAAGCGAAATCCATGGCACTGATGCTGGAAGAGAGTTCAAACTAAGGCCAGGTCTGAGCATTGGTGCATCGACAACACCGGAAGCCCGGGCTCATGTGGTATGGAAGGCATCATGCGATGACCACGAATGGGAACCAAAGCATGCAGCGAAGCTTGCTTCCGGACATCCTCCAGGTTCCGGCTCTTTACAAACTCCCAGATTGCGTCCGGAACATCTCCTTCCTCTTCGGGCGTGGCATGCCACTCCTTCTGCTGGGAAACCGTGTCGGCTGTGGACCCAACGATTACCTCATCCTGGATGAGTTTACGCCAGTTGTGCCACCCCTCCGCCTCTGGCAGACCAACTTGCAGAAATTCCCTCAACTCGGGTGGGAAGGTAAAGCCAAACTTCGCCTCGGCTTTCCTGATTTCTTCATCGGACAGGCCAGGCGTAATCTTCACGCCCATGGAAGCCTGTGCCACAAATCGCAGAAGATGCGAGACAAGAGATAAGGAGAGCTCGACGCAGGCAGCTAAGCGCTGTTAGATCTAGATGCTTGGACTTGATTAGACTTGCTGTGTGCCTGCATCTCCTTGATGTTCTCGGTGAAATCCTCGCAGCAGCGAAGCAGTCAGTTGCTTCAACTTTAGGGTCTTGCACTCAGCTTCTCATGTTCCATCTGTACATACGCAGCTGCAGCGCTGCCTGTGTCACCACCTGCAGCTGGACCTCACCTTTGAGACCCTGAGATGCCAGAGTCGACTCGCCCTTGAGGACTTCGCCGTCCTGCAAGGGTCATCGTCGCTACGGCCGCTATGAGTCTGACATAAGACTCAAAAGCCTTCACCAGTTGGATCCGGTGGGGCTGCTTCCGCATGCCGCGAGCCACGAGAAGCCGCAGGGACTCGATGCGCTCGCCTTGTTTCCACAAATCTTGCAAAACCCGAGGGAAAGCGGGGGTGTGTCCCAATTGGCCCCTGTAGGCGTGTCACTGCCATTGAGACAACAAAATTGTCGAGAGGCTTGCAGGGTCAGCTCTTGTAAAATTGTAAACCTGTGAATCTCGTATCGGGTTCCGGGAATTGTGCCCCAAAGGAGACGGTTAAGTTACATAGATGTGCTTACGCATCTAGTCAGGTATCTATCTACTTGGTTAGTGAATTGTTTGGGTTATTAGTTCCTAGTTCGCTAGTTTATTCGTTCGCTCGTTTGCTCCCGCGTTCGTTCGCTAGCTGGTTAGCAAGTTAGCTAGTTCGTTAGTTTGTTAGTTCGTCAGTTAGCTTTTGTTGGTTGGTTGGTTGGTTAGTGGGTTAGTGGGTTAGTGAGTTAGTGAGTTAGTGAGTTAGTTAGTCAGTTAGTTAGCTAATTAGTTAGAATTAGTTAGTTAGTTAGCTAGCTAGTTAGTTAGTTGGTTAGCTAGTTGGTTGGTTAGTTAGTGTAGTTTCGTATTAAGTTTGGCGTAGTTGGTGTTAGTTTAGTTGAGCTGTACTTAGTTCGTAAGTTAGTTAGTTGGTTCGCCAGCCAGCTAGCTAGCTGGATGTTGTTCTTTAGAATGGCTGCAGCCCGTAACTCTCAAATCGCCTTGCCCTTCGCCCTTGCGGGCTCTTGCACCCACACGGTTTTAGACACATTCCCAACTGCTAGGTACTTGTAGCTTCTTACACTGCTTGTCGCCGTTGCGCTCGCCTTCCGCCGTGCTGACTTTGCAGCAGGTCCTAAACTTAGGCCCTAAACCTGCGTTTAGAATGTTAAAATGCGCTGTTAGTCTACGGTCAAGAGCAGAGGGTTTGGAACAACTCTCACCTGGCTAGCTAGCTAGTTAGATAGATCGCTCGTTCGCGGTTCGCTGATTGGTTCGCTGGCTGGCTGATTAGTTATCTCGGCGCTTAGAGGATTAGATAGTTAGTCGGTCAGTTGGTTAGTTGGTTTGTCGGTTAGGTTGGTAGGTTGGTTAGTTGTTTGGCTGGTTAGTTAGTCAGTCAGTTGGTTAGTTGGTTGACTGCTTGGTTGGTTAGTTGGTTAGTCGGTTAGTTGGTTGGTCGGTTAGTTGGTTGGTTGGAGAGTTAGTTGGTTAGTTGGCTATTTAGCTGGTCGGTTGGTGAGTTGGTGTGTTGAGTTGTTTAGTTGGTAAGTTAAGTAAGTTAAGCAGGTGGAGTAAGTAAGTAAGTAAGTAAGTAAGTAAGTAAGTAAGGAAGGAAGGAAGGAAGGAAGTAAGTAAGTAAGTAAGGTAGGTAGGTAGGTAAGGAAGGCAAGAAGGAAGGAAATCAGGAAGGAAGTTAGTTAGTTAGTCAGCTAGTCAGCTAGTCAGCTAGTCAGTCAGTCAGTCAGTTAGTTCGTTCGTTGGTTCGTTAGCTAGTGATTTAGTGAGTGAGTGTGCGTGCGAGTGAGTGAATGAGTGGCTGAGTTAGTTAGTTAGTTGGTTAGTTGGTTAGTTGGTTAGTGGGTTAGGTAGTTAGTTGGTTCGTTGGTTGGCTGGTTGGTTGGTTAGCTACTTAGTTAGTCAGCAAGTCAGTCAGCAAGTCAGTCAGTTAGTCAGTTAGTTAGCTAGTTAGTTGGTTGGTTAGTTAATTAGCTAGTTGGTTAGCTGGTTGGGTAGTTTGGTTAGATAGTTAGTAGGTAAGTTGGTTGGTTAGTTAGTTAGTGGGTTAGTTGGTCAGTGGGCTAGTTTCTGAGTTAGTTAGTTAGTTAGTTAGTTAGTCAGTCTGTCAGTTATTTAGTTAGTTAGTTGGTTGGTTAGTTCGTTAGTTAGTTTAGCTAGCTAGCTAGCTAGCTAGCTAGCTAGCTAGGTTGGTTAGTTAGTTAGTTAGTTAGTTAGTTAACTAGTGATTTAGTCATTGAGTGGCTGAGTTAGTAGTTAGTTAGTTCGTTAGTTGGTTGGTTGGTTGGTTGGTTGGTTGGTTGGTTGGTTGGTTAGTTGGTTAGTTGGTTAGTTAGCTAGTTAAATAGCCAGATAACTGTTACATAGATCTGGGTTGTTGACCATGTAGGGTTATGAGGGCCTGGACCCCCTCTGGCCAGCTTCAGTCGGGCTCTCTTTCTCTCTGACTCTTTCTGTCGCCAGGGCTATGGCTCTCTCTCTTGTGTCCCTCTGCTTGCGTGCTTGCTTGCTTGCTTGCTAGGGGTATGGGCTCCCTGGCGAACCCTGGCCCGAGGGCCTACCCCACAACAGTTTGCGATCCAAAGGTCTTCGTGGCCCCTTCCGGGGTTAAGAGAACACGTGTTCCCCTGCTTGAGCTTGCAGACCCATCCCCGCAAGACACCCCTCCTAAACCATGACCGAGAAAAACCTGCAAGCTGCAATCGGGTCTTCCACGGTCCCTCCACATACAACTACTGGAGAGAGTCACTTGGCCTTGCTCACAAACTAACAGCAGGACACTTAAGCAACAGCCTCTCTCTCTCTCTCACCATCTCTCTTCCTTTCTGCAGGCCTAGTTAAGCCCCCGCGTGTGTGCATTGCTGTGTTACAAATGGGAAGTGCTAGATACGATCTGCCAAACCGCAGAACTGACCCTGCCTTATCGAACAGCAGACATATGCAAGCCCTGCATCAAGATGTAAGTCAGTTCGTCAGTCAGTCACGCTGTGGGCCGGTGGGTTGGCGGGCTGTTTTTTCCCCTACCGTGTTGCGGGGACGAGTCTATCCCTGCGTGAGGTTGCCAGGTTGGTGCCTTGGTTGGTTGGTCGGTCGGCCGACCGTTTGACAGTCGGTCGGTCGGAAGGTTTGCGCGCTCGTTTGCAGAGGCTACTGTTCACACGGGGGGGGCAGGGGGCAATGCATCGTATGTAGCCTCAATCGGCTGAACCACGTATCGATACTGGAAGCCTTCAAGGCGAATGCTCGCAAGTTGCAGTCTTCAGTCGTGAATTAAGTAGCTTGGTAGCCATGGGCACTCCTCGCATGGCACCCGCGATCTAGATGCCAAGGCACGTGCAGGAACATTTTCCGGGCCCCAAACGACAGATCCTGCGGCAGGCCACACAGGTGCTGCACGATGCAATGACTTGCGCATCAGTTCTGTATTGAGAACGAGTTCGGCTTTGGATACTCCATCCGACAGTTACCTCTCGACTTAAACCATTATAATCTCCATCGAAAGCAAACCAGGTTGTAGATGCAAAGCCGGGTCGTACTTTCGAAACATGCCCCACCGAAAGGCTCCCTTGAACCCTAGCAGGAAGATGTAGGAACCACTATCTGCCGGTGGGCCTGCGAGATTGTTCAAAGTGATGTTCACTGATTCGTCTTCCAGGGCGGCCGCCGAGTCGCCCACTTCGGGAGTTGTGCACGGCGTGCCCATGCCAATAGCAGACAGTGATGGTCCAATGTCCACATAAAAGCCGATGGCTGCGGAGATAAGGAGCCAAGAGGATGATCTGGGTTACGGCAGCCGGACATTGAAGAACGGGTCACCGCAACTGAGGACACGAAGATCCCTGGAGATTGCCCCTTTTTGCCTCTTTGTGCCTCCGGGCGTTCCCATCTGAACCCAAGCCAGCTAAGCTAAGCACAGGCTCAAGTTCCGTACTTCTTGGCCAGGCGGCCAGGTCCGAGCCGTTTCAGTCGTCCGAGTGTCAGACGCTGCAATAAACCGGCATTTCCTCTACAAACTCTACTGACTCTAGAGAACAGCAGAGATGAGAGCAGGCGTGCAATCTAAGCATACAGGAATCCGGAAGAACGGGGAGCCGTTTGGAAGGAATCCGAATGTTCAGACAAGCTCGCCTGCCAACGCTCGCTGCGCAGGCCGCGTGATCAGTCGAAACTGGGCATCGACGGAAGGGGTGGCGTGTCGCAATGAATCACGCTTCCTCGCAGCGCATGCGTGGAATCTTGCGGAAGCATCGATGCAACCTCAGTCGCACACAGCCGGAATAATCATGGCCCGTTCTATTGCTCTACGTAAGCCAGTTTCGTACTGTATACGGGTTCGCGGAGTATGACTTCCCAGGCCACAGACCTGTAGATCAACTCTCATATTCATTTATCTACACATTGCCATGTCGACTGACTAGACAGATCATGGCAACGGACACACCACGACATGTGCGCAGATCTTCTGCCAAGCCAAGAATCGCCAGGTTGCACAGACTGGACCGGCACCTGAAGCTTTATGGGATCCATCGTCACTGCAGCTGCAAAAGAAGGCGGTACCGCGTCTGTGGAGGGCTGTCCTGCAGAGCCGCCACGTGGTAAGCTGATGGCCTTCGAATGTGTTGTACTCTTGATCAAAAAAGACTGTTGGTCTCGCTGTCGCGGTGTGTGTCTGTCTCGTAGTCTGTCTTCTCTCGCCTTTTAATTTCTCCGTTCTTGATCCGTCTGTCCAACCTGCTGCGCGCGTCTGTCCGTGCCCTTCTGCCTGCTAGCTTGCGAGTAATTGGCTGTGCGCGCAAACCTTGTTGCTTAGTTTGTGTATTCGATTACTCTCTAATTTCACTCGCTGCTGTGGGCCTGCACACATTTGTCCGAACATAGGACGCACGGGCGCGGGCCTTGCATGTATGCAAGCTCTTCGCAATTCCTCTGTCTGCTGTAGCCAACATATCAAACCTCTGTCCTGCCTACTTGTGACTAGGATCCGCTTCCTGTCTATCATTTCACTGGGGGACAGCAACTACGGCAGTCTCCTCCTCGCGCCGGGACTTGGAAAAGCATGCTCTGCCCCAAACGGTAGTGCGCCTGCAGTGCATTGCAGGATCGGGCCGAAAGAGGTGTGCAAAGATGGGAGGCTGCCTACTCCTGATGACTCCGATCACCGGGCGACACAGTCAGCGACTCTCTGACGACAGCTCCATGTTGCTGCGAGCTTGCAGTGTAGCTACGGCCTGCATCAGATTCGTCGGTACCTTGAGCTCTTTCCGGGTTGCAACCTGCGAAGGCTCGGAGAATTACACTCAATAGCTAGGGAGATAGAGTCGGGGATTCAAGATGGCAGAGACTGGGCAGTGTGCAATCTGTGGATCTGAGCAGCGCCAAGCTGGCTCTCTTGTCTGCTTAAGGCTTCCTGACTTCACACCCCCGAGCCCTCGCTGCAGTGCGCTTTCAAGCTTCATTTCGACACCCCAGCGCCGCACTCACTCTCTCCCGTCTAACCGCTCTGTGTCGTTGCAGCCTCAAGTCGTGCACTACCGCAGGTTCTGGTCGGGTCTCCTATGACTGAATTACAAGGACCAGTCGCTGAGACCTTTCTCCACTCGCCACGCCAGAACTCCTGCAGCTCACAGGGGCGTTCGCATCATATCTAAACTCATGAGACCGGGCTGATTGATTAGAGTGATGATAGCTCGAAGCAAATTTGGACCCTCTTGTGTAGCCACGTGTCTGAATTATCTTACGATTGCATGCCGGCACCGATTAGTCTATGAACCTAGGCGGAACCCTATCCCTCAACCTGCCGCATGTGGCTCGCACCTCTGTGCGAGGGAATACTACCGTCTGCTGATTCTGATCGATCAGTGCCGTTGCCATGGTACACTGCTAACCGCTAAGCAAAAGTTGAGGGTGCGCCTTGAAAAGTGCAAGCCTCACTGCAACCGTCGCGCAGGTTTTCTGCAGAACTTGCCTCATCCGACTTTTGCTTCTCCGCCTGCTCACACTAGATGCCGGTGTCAGCTTTTCTGAACGCCAGGTGCGCACCCATGTGCATGCTGCTGAAGCAGCATGGTGAGGCCTAGCCGTCGAATTACATGGTTTTGGGTGTTTCGATTCCTTGTGATATACGAAACAACACAACAATAGGCGCGCTTGGCCAGTGCCCCCGTCAGCTACGCTCAGTTAGGAACCCAGCGTCTTCGACCCTTGCAGAGCCCACAACAACGACAGCCCTCCGAAGAAAAGGGCATGAACGACCACATGGCTAACATCAAGAATCATCGTTGATGTAGCTAGCCCGGAAAAGCTTAGTAAAAATAGAAAGCACTAGCAGCACTAGCAATTCCAATACTTGTTGGTGGAGGCGATGGCAAGACTTGCGACGATGACGAGGCTGCATAGTTTTCGTACCCTCTAAGTCAGTCCTTCCAAACACCTGGAGAGGCAAAGAAGGCCCAGCCGAGCTCAGCGCCCCTGCGCACCTTCAGCAGAAATCAGATGGAGTCAAGGCTTCGGGGTGATTTGCGGTGGTACCAGCATGCGGGGTATGAAGATTCCGGGCACAAAACGAGGAGGACAGAAACGGCAGCAGGATTCGTGCAGAAGTGTATGCATTAAACACTGTCCAAAATGAGACACATGCAGGCACCTTTGCAAAAAGCTTGATGGAAACGAAGTGAGCAATGGTCGGAGCTCACTATCAGTACCACACATGCGCAACCAAAGCAGCATATGGACCGTCGGGACTGGGGTAGGACGCACTCATCTTGCAGAAGTTCAGGGTTTTGGCCAAAATCCTGGTGTTTCAGTGCGCATGTTAGCCTATCCACGAAATAGAAGCCTTCATGAACGATTAGACGGGCTGGAATCTTAAGTTCAGAGACACTCAAGCTCGCAAGCGACTCACGAGCAGTATTGCCGGCCTTCTCTAAGAGGTCTTCATCCTTGTCCCACCTCTGGCAGATGGACCAGCGCTTCGATGGATGCTGCCAGTACACGAACACATCGCGGGATTCGTCCCAGAAGGTTCTCGCATCATTGACACGGGTGACCTGCGGGGACGCTGCAGATCACTGCATTTCTGAACTCTGGCCTGCTGCGGTTCTCATGAAGGTGCGAATGCGCTGACTGAGGTAAGAGCGGCAAAGACAGCCTTGAGATTTTCTGCGGGTGGCTCTGAGCACGATGTGTGTGTCTGCTGCCCACCTACCGGGACAGCGCACAAAGACAACATCGCAGAATCGCAGGACCTTCATCCCGCTAGAAGCTGTAAAGCATCACCTTCGGCGACGTCTGTGAATGGCTCGCTAAGAAAAACTGCGATCCGAGAGCTTTGCTGGCAATCGTAAACTTTGTCGTAAACTCGGCGGCTGGTCTCAGGATTTGCTATGCTGCTTGCCTGTCAAGTAGTCATACTGCTTTTTGGGTCCGTTCAACAAGTGCGCCAGACCGACCTCATAATTCGTGATGCTGTGTTCGAGGGAGCCCGCAGGCACCCAATCGAAAACACCTGCCGAATCCTCTGACTTTGCCTCGAAGCGTCCTTTCGGTGCAGGCATCCCGATAGCCTCTTGCACTACAGATCTTCTGCGGGGCGCGGGCGGTGGCACCGCATGTCTCTGAGATTTCTTCGTGGCTTGGGGAAGACATCGGAGAGCCTCCCTGAGCATCTCTTCTGCTGGCCTCCAGTTCACGGGAAGCTTTCTGCCATTGACGTGAGTCAGGATCCACCCTGGCGATACTTCAGGAGCATCCGGCCGGTCAGCCTTGGCCGTAACCACGTACGGATGGATGTGGGAGAAGCGGATGCCCAGTGGCTTTGAGTGGAACTCCACCTCTGACTCTCCAGTTCTAGTGGTGAAGGTCAGCAGCATGCTCTTTTGGATAGGATCACAGCCCGCATGCACAACCTCATCATCCTCGCCAACCCTATGGGAATTCAGAACCTCATGGGATTTGCTGGGTGATCCTGTTGTGACCTCACTTGTTGATGATGTGGGCCCGTACCCAAGCAGGACTTCACTTGCAGCGTCCGACTGTGCTTCGCAGCATAGCGCATGCATCGCGAAAGGGGGATCAAAGGGAACCCAAACTTTACACAACGGTTCCCCCTGATGGGCCGATCATTGGATGCCTCGAGCCGAGATGATACCTAAAGAGAGGGACCTGTGGCTTCGCCATTGAGCAAGCCCGACGACCTGAAGCAACAGAAGGCGCTCTGTGCCGAGGGCCTTGTCGGCGATGAAGTTGCGATTTAGCAGGTCTCTATGGAAGCCTGTCATCCTGCAGGTCTTGGGGTTCAGCTTCGATTTGGCGCTGTTTCCTTGCTACGCTGAATCGTGAGATCCTGGGGATGTCGGAGACCAGATTGGATGTAAGGTGATCTAAGTGCGGCGGCGATGCAATGGGTACTTCGAGGAAGCTCTACGTAACCCTCTTTCGTAATTCACCAAATATCCACATGCATACTCTAGAGAGAAACCCTCTCGGGAAATTTGTGGCTCAGGCTATAAGGGATCTATAAGGGTTTCAACGCATGGTCAATAGCCCAGTCTGGCCAGCAGAAATCCCATTTGGAGCCGTGAGCAAAAAGAGAGCAATCCCCAATCCAAAATTCGCGGCAGAGCCTGCGCTAGTATACCCTAATTTCCCCAAACCCACATCTGGCCGGGTCACTCCAAGGAAAGCACGTCCAAGCTGTCAGCTCCATCCCACGGCTCGAAGCCTTCCGTGCTCCCTCCCAAACAATGAGCCCAGCTTAGATGAACCTTACGGGGTCTTCAAGAGTTCCGAATGACGAGCACATACTGTATACATTTACAATGTATACTGTATACATATACATTTTTGGCACTCGCACTCGGCATCGCAGGCGAGGTATATGTATACATACCATCGTCGCGCGGCAAGACGTGCGGCAGCCTGTGGACATGACGGCATCAATCCGTATTGGCCGCAGCACTTGTGGTCGCAGTCGCGTCGTCCTCACCGTCGGTCGTGGCTGGTTGTCGCGTGTGGTAGCGGCCCCAGTGTTCAACAGTGTACGCCATCCGTATAATTATGGACCCTGCTGTACATGTGCATATACCTGTACGAATATCTACCAGCACGCAAGTAGGTCAGCACGTGAAGATGTGCAAGGGTGTGCCCGCGCACGTGTGCATGCATGCGTGCTGCCACTCATGCTTAGGCTATTGTAGATGTGGACTGCAACACGAAGAAGAAAATCCCCCCAAACCCAAAGCTAGGGGTCTGCACCTGCGGGCACCACCGCCTGAGGAGATGATGGTGTCTGCTCCTGCAGAGAGCCGAGTGGACTCTGCGCTTCCGTTAGGACAAGCCAGCCTTGCCTGCAGGGTTTAGGGTTTAGCGCCAATCTGGGACAAGCCAAGCAAGGCATGCCGAGACAGACATTTAGTTCTCAACCTGAGGCTAAAGCAGTTTGCCTCACCTTCTTTCTGGCAGCACCAACAAGACGACTAGTATCGAGTTAAGCAGGTACTTCAGCAACTTTCCCAAGGTACAGCCTGGGCTCAACTGTGCAGCACGCAAGGACGTGAAACCCACTCCTTCAGCACCCTTTCCGACGCCAGACTCTTCAAAATACAAGCATTCTCCTCTTCACGGCCCTCCAACCGAAGTCCCACCGCAAACACATGTGGCAGAACCAAGACCGTGGGTTAAGGCTTCTTCATCAGATGCTTGGTTCACTGCCTCACTGTGTGGTGTTGGTATACAGACCTTGTGCCTTCGACTTCCCAGCAAAATCCCTCCGCAAGTTCAAAACCTTTTGCAGGCCTCGGCGAGTGCCTCGCCGGAAGCCTGTCAGGGCAAGAGGCAGGCTCTTCCGCTTCTCTGGCTAGGCTAAGCACCTTTAGCTCGCCCATCTTCGGCGGCGTGGTCACGGGGCCACTCAATCATCGCGGGCCCTGTTTTCTGACACCCAGACGTTTGATCAATGGTAGAAGTTGGTCTGCAAGATCTGTTTATAGTACCAAATTCCAGCCACGAGCAGCTTTGCTTGACACACGGACACACATACTGGTAAAGCAACACAACCAGCAAAACACATCTGTGTATCTCAGCCGGAGCTGATGGAAATCGCGCAGGCTAAGAGCACTCACCTTCCTCATTCATCACTTCAGCTCTTACCCAATTACAGACATGCAACGCCAGACTGTCTCAAAAACATGTTTTTCCATCATCCCCGTGTCCAATCGGGGCAGGATTCCTTCTGCTCTTCTAAGATAATGAGCTCTCGCAACTTCCAAAAACCCTTTTGCATCCAGGCCTATTGCGACTGCCAAAAACCCTAAAGCCTAAATCCTGA
>CAJNJA010064920.1:0-23056 GCA_905231915.1 Symbiodinium necroappetens
TCGGCACTCCGGAGCTAGCAAGTGCGCTTCAAAATGCCACCTTACAAATTTTTTGGGGGCAGGGGAGATTTAGTCTTTACGGTAACTTGTAAACCTATGACTCCATGCATGGCCGCAGCATGGCCGCGTGCTGCAAGTAGGGTTTAGAATGTAGAAGTTCAGGTGTAGAATAGTTTGGGGCCTTAAAAACTGGGGCTAATGCAGGGGAAGAGTGTGCTGTAGAATTTCAGACATTTCACGACGAAGGGGGGGGTGGCTTCTGGAATTGCGAGGTTTCGGGGCTGTGGGGGATTGCGATTTGGGGCAGCGGGATGGATTCGGGATATTGCGCAGAGGGGGTTTAGGTGTTCTGGAAATTTTGGGACTGGAGATTTTGGACTTCTGGAGGTCCAAAATTCAGAATTCTCAAATTGTGAATATTATTGTTGTCGCTATAGCGACGGAGCTAAATCGTTTCAATTTCTATGAGCTCATAAATCGCTTATTTGATTAAATTATAATACTTTTGATATTCGATTAATATATATATATATATATTTTTATATCTAAGGATATTATCGGGAATAATCTATATTAATTATTAGGAGACTATTGATTTTTTGATTTTAATATTTTTGAATTCTCATAAAAAATCGAAATGATTTGAACATATTAAATTTAATAGATATGGTACTTAATTTATCTTGATAAGATTATGTATTTTTGATTTTATTTTCTGGATATCTAAATATTAAAGGATTTGAGACCTATTAGATTGATTATTCGAGATTGAATTAAAGATATTCCGGTTCGAAAAATGAAAAAAAATCGATATTAGATTTGATTTCTTATATTCTTTTAGTTTCTATAACAATTAGTCTTTGTAATTATATTATTTTTCTTTTGCGGCATCTTATGAAATTATTCTATTTATGAGAGATATCGAAATTTCCATGGGAGCAATGATGATATGTATTAACCACAACTCAGGATGGCACAGCCTATTGAATAAGATTGAAATTTGTGCGAACACAATTTAACAAGTAGATGTCTGCAAAGCTCGACAGTACCGGTGCATGACTCAAGAAACTTGGTTACTTGTCGTCTCAACTGTTATTAGTCGGGGCGTGAAGCCTTCTTGCAAAGACCGCAGCGAACAGTCGTCCGCCGCAAGCAAAAGTGTGAAGCGAGAGGATCTGCAAGGGTTATTCGTAACAATATTGGAAGCAACCATTCTACCTCAACAAGAGGCTCATCTGAGGGGAGCAAGGTCATATACGACAAAGTGTATACCAAGCCCTCACACAGGTTATTAGCCGTAAGCTCTGCCTATCAACGACGTTGATTCTGTGACGCACTCAAAGTATGACGTCAAGATCAAGTGCAGGCACAACTATGACCTTTGATGAAGTGGCAATGCCAGCAGCAGGTGAATCTACTGCCGAAGATGTACAAGCTATATCTGTTGACTCCATAACCACTGAAGAGGAGAAGAAACCGTTGAATCAATCAGCGACATCATCATTATCATCGAGGCATAGAGCTATATCATTGCCGAAGACAAGCTCGCAAACAAGAATATCATCTACCGGACAAAGTACAAAATCTGGTGAGAAACGACCATCAAAATCAGTCATGCAAAGTCGTCCAACTATCAAGAAGATGAAGGACCGAGAACCTCTTAGCAGACCAGAACAACCTAAATCAAGATCTTCGTCAAAGAACGCTGCAAGAAGAGCTATTCGGGACAAATCAACGTCACCATCATCTATTTCCAGGAGATCTGCTCAGCTAACACCTCCGTCTCAAACAAAGGAGATTGCAATGTCGAACCTCCCAGAGGGCGACACAGCAGACATCGCGCTGGACAGAGCGATTCAGATCCACCGAGGACATTATCACCGAGTCTTCCAGTGTTGAACCTGGTTGACCATCAACAGGCGACGAGTAACCGGCTTATTGAGCAACTCAGACATGCAGAAGAGAAAATGAGGATAGCTCATCAAGAAGGCATTTCCCACTACGAAAAGATCACGATGGGTTTGCTCGTCCGGATGAACGAGATGGTTCAAGAGGACCAAGGATTAATTATGAGGATTGAAGAATTCGAACGTCATCGTGGAACTATGGGCCAGGCGATACGACACATGAACCAAGTGTATCAACAATCCCTCGAAGATCATCATCGAAGTATCGAGAGGATTGAAGAGGCAAGCTACGCTCAATATCGACGTGATGAGGAAATTTCCACTTCGTTATTTCAAGAGTTGATGTTACTTCGGAACGAAGCTGCACAGACGTTTTCTTATATGGAACAGCATGCACAACGCGAAGGGCAACAACTGGCAATGGAGTACCGAAAGTTGGTGGAAGAACTCAATGAAAAGGCGCACGAGACTCTACACTTCAAAATGGAGGCCTCCCAGAATTTTTCTACGCTGGCTATCATAAAGGAACAGATGGAGCTGATAAAGAGCGAAGAGAACGTGATACGCGACGACGCCAATAAGAAGATGTCTTTCTTGGAAATAGGCGTACTGGAACTTCGCAACTCTTTGGATCGTGAAGAGCACGCTAAATCTGAAATTATGACGAAGTTACAGCAAATGGAGATGATATCTGGCAGCGACAATGGGGCGAATCTATCTGTTCTCCACAGTGAAGTTGGCGAACTTCGTCGGCGACTACGACAGCAGGAGGAGTTCCAAGCACGAAGTCAGCAGGCCTGGAAGCAAGAGATCGAACTGGCTCGTCGACAACATCATGTATTATGACAACAATCATCGAGTATGCCATTGTCTTCCAAGCCTTCTGATGCGGGGTGGGAATATGTGCAGAGTCAGAGTAGTCAGAAAGGTATCTCATTTCCACTTGGTAGTGAAGTGCGATCCCCTGAAGTTAGTTCTCCTAATGTTCCCAGTCCTGCAAACAGGGGCAAACTGATGTCAGACGGACCAACTAACGTGCCGCAAGTCGTGAATGACGAGTACATGGGTGATTCCGTTGGTACATCAGCTACCCCGACCGTGGAGGATGCGCGCGATTCATCTTAATTCGGGACGTTTCTTGCAAGTGGAGGTTATGGCGCAGGTAGTGCACAAGACCTACAATCACAAAGGGCGAATATATTATGTGGTACCCAATTCCAGGATCTACTACGTAATTAAGGAATATGGAGGCCATCTATACCATCATCTTCATCCTCGCGTGCACAACCCAATATCTTCAAAGAGCATGACGACGATGAAAGCCAAAAGTTGATAACTCGTCTTGTCGAAGAGGACGTCAGGAGTGCTGACGAGGAGAGGTTGCGAGAACGGGAACGATGGGAGAAGCTTGAGGCTGAACGATTATATCATATGGATGAACTTCGTTCTGAACTACGTCGTGCCAAAGAGAATGAAGACAGGATATGTGAGGAACGCGAGTATTGGAGACAAGAAGCCGAATATTACAAACAGGAAGAACATCAGGGTGACGATTATGGAGAAGGTGAAGAAGAAGAAATAGTGCCTCCTTCAGAATCGTCTACCAACTTTGGCCCAAGTGGACCGAGCGGAGGAGGACCAGCAGGACCTGGTGACGGTGATGACTCCAAGAAGTCGCCCTCGCACCGTGGTGGACCAGCAGGGGGCGACCCTCCAGGACCGCCTTCAGACGCACCAATTGACGAAGGTGTTGCAGATGTCACGGAAGTCAAGATTTCGAGAAGGGAAGCCGACAAGGATATTGTGCCGCCATTCCCGAAAGTCACCCATCTTGACAGCTGGATGTCAGATTACATTGCCAACGTCCTTGGAGCTTGCGCTGATCCAAACCACGAAGAATGAATAGCTTGGTTGAATCCAGCATTCAGACCCAACCCAGTCATCGACGGGTTGAACGATTCGGGTCATATCAAGTTCAAAAGCATTGATATCAAGATGGGTATCGCCATGACAGCTATGCTCAAAGCCACAGGTGACATCGCTTTGGACTTGTACCTGGACGTGAAGCGTAAGTCAAGCAAGTATGTCAGGGCAGAAAGCAAATTGATAAAAAGAAGACAAATCATTACGATGATGTATGAGAGTTTCAGAACCAGGGATCGGCTGGACATGATCGTCACGCTGGAGTACCTCATTAAGTTGCAATATCAAGGCGATCAACATATGAGTGTATTTAAACAGACATGGTTGGAGTGTATCGATAGGATGCGACCGGAAGATGTACCTTCTGATAACGCTTTACGTGACACCCTCCATGCGAAGGCTCAAATGGGAGCTCCTCGTCTCTTATGACATGCTCAACTATGATGATCCCAAGTGTTCTTACCAATACCTATTACATCTCATGGATCGGTGCATCCAGAGATCACGTGAACAAAAGATGCTGAAGCAGACGCAAAACGGACTACAACTCATGATCCAAGGCAAAGACACGTTGTCGGCCATGGCAGCAAAGACGAAAGGGTCAGAGACAGCAATCCCTGCCCCGAAGAAGCCTATAAAGCCACCGAAGAACGAAAGCGCTGCACCCGTCCTACCTCAAAGCAAAGCTAAGGCACACGCCAAAGCCAAAGCAGGAAAAGGTATAGGAAAAGGGAAGGACAGGGATAGGTCTGTGTCAGTCGATGCCAAAGCCAAAATGAAGCATATACGATGCAAGTTCTTTTTCTCTGAAACAGAAGAATGCAGGAATGGGGACAAGTGTCCGTACAATCATTCGAAGAAGACCCCCAGAACGTGGACGTGGCACAACTCCAGATCACTCGCGTGCATCGTCGAGGAGTCGTTCCACAGGACATGGAGAGAAGGAATGTTTCCAGTACAAGAAGCATGGGTCGTGCAGTCGAAACAATTGGCCTTACAAACATGTGGACCCCGCTACTCCTGCCGAGGGAAAGCCAAAGGCAGCGCCCAAGGCGGACGCCAAGAGTAAAGCCGAGGCCAAGCCAAAGCCGAAGGGGAAAGCAAAAGCACTTCCAGCAGCTCCCGCTATTCGACTACGCCGAGCGTGGAACCCACTAGCTCCAGCCGTTCAGAAACGGAACGTCATATATAACGATGACGTCTCTGATTGCTCATCTTTGGACAGCGACGCTGATTCGGATTGCTCAACGGACGATGAAGTCGCTGAGAATCTACCAAAGCCGAAGAGCAAAGACAGGAGGACTCAGTCCACTGATCATGAAGCTAAAAAGAGAGTGACAATTGCCTCCGATGTACGCTTCCAGTCATCGAAACCAAGATGCTCCTACAAGGATCGCGGTGACAAGATCATCAAGGTGAATGTCAAGAAGCGCTTCATGGATAATGACAACAGGACTACTGAGTTGGGGTTCTCTATGCACAAAGCAAGGTCGAAGGCACAAATAATGAATGACATGCTGCAAGACGGCAAACCAGGTGATCGACACGTATATGTTCGAGTGCCCGGATCTGACAGGATCAGAGAGATCATCTTCTATGATGGGGAAGACGAGCTACATGAGTATGAAGTTGGACCAGAAGAACACAAGAAAGTCAAGGCTTTTAGCATTGCCAATTGCATGGTTCAACCTACATGGATACGGTCAAAGATCAAGTTTCTCATGGACACCGGATGCGGTCATGACTTGATTTCTCAACGTAAAGTCGAGAAGCATGGTTTGGAGACATTGGTGAGCGAAGAAGCCATATCGTTTCAGATAGCGAACGGCGTCATCAATACGGGTTTGATATCCAATTTTCAGACTGAGTCATTCACGGAACCAATCAACGCGTACGTTCTCGATGATACGCCATCAGTGTTATTAGTCGGCAAGCGATGCATGAAGCAAGGATATGGATTTGTGTGGCTATCGGGTGAAAACCCATTTATGATCAACCCGGAGGGAAAACGTATCTCACTGTTCGTCAACGGTGACATACCGTATGTGCGAGCTGGCAGCCAAAAGTCAATTGCACATTACGACGAAATGGCGAGTACCATCAAATCCACACTGGAGCAAAGAGGAGGGGAGAATCTTGAGAAGGCGTCGAATACTGTTGCCACCACTATCGTTGCTGTGCCAGGTGAGGAAGAGGAACCCGACGGCCCAGCCGAGGAGTACTCTCCCGATTTCATACCTGACGAAGTACCAGGAGAAGACGTGCCAGCAGAAGAGACCGGGCGACCTCCAGATCCTCCGGATGAAGGTGATGAACGCGTACATGATGACGACGAGAGAGAAATCGAAGTGGAAGGAGACGGGGCACCTACACGCAAAGCCAAGGTTGGGACCCTGAAAGCGGAAGCCAAGACTCTCGCACATCTATGCACTCATCGTTACCGAAATCCTTACTGCGAAGCATGCATTCGAGCCAAAATGAAGCATTATCGGACAGTACGCGGTGCATTCAAAAGGGAACTGAAGGCATGGGGCGGTCTTTTCACTTTCGATTTCTTGGATATGCAAAAAGCTGCTGACATGGGCATCGGGAATGACGACGAAATGAGAGAAGTACTTGTCATTCGGGACGTTGCTACAAGGGTTATTGCAGCAATTCCTACTATGTCGCGGAACACCGATGACGTAGTAGAAGCATTGAAGAGATTGATCGGAAGGAGAAAGGTCAAGCTTGCTTACAATGATGTGGCACCTGAGTTTGATGCAGCCATGACACAGTTGAGGATTCCAATTGATCATTCCTTATCCGGATTGCCTAAGAACAATTCATTGGCCGAGCGAACGAACCAAGAAGTGATCAACACCGTGGCTACATCTCTTCTACATGCGGGATTACCAGCACAGTATTGGCATTTTGCATTGAACTGTGTTACACATATCCTGAACATCGAGGATGTCGAGGGCGACGGTGATTCAGCTTGGAAAAGGATGACAGGTGAAGATTTCAAAGGGAAAGCTATTCCGTTCGGAGCCAAAATATTTTTCAAAACAACCGATACAAGGGACAAGACGTACGCCGGAAAGTTCGATCCAAAGGGCATTCCAGGAATATTCGCAGGCTACGTCATCACTACAGGACAACAGTGGTCAAGAAAGTACAAGGTCTGGGACATGGCGGAGTTCGCGGGCGTCAATCTATTAATGGACGCTGCAGTACCACGTAAACTGGCTCAACCATACTTGACCGAAGTGGTGGTGCTACGTGATGACCTGGTATTTCCATTAAAGAACGAGTACGAGCGGATGAACTCAACCTTGGAGGGTTTGAACGGCAACAGAAGACTACAAGGGAAGGAGATCAAGGATGCGGATAATGTCGACCGACCACCCAGTGGAGGCGACAATGATGATGATGACGACAACGATGAATCCAAAAGGACACCACCTCCTGATCCAGATGAAGTCGATGATGGAACAGGAACTGGTGATATTCCCTTGGATGACTACTATACCTCAGTTGATCAATTGGACCACAAGATCCTTGAACGTGCCGAAATCGATGCAAGAGCGCACGGCGCTCCACCACCGTCTTCTACCACACGGAAAACTGGCACGCCAGATGGAGCCGATGATGTTGGTCCATCAGGCAGGTTGATTCCAAAAGGTGGAGAAGAAGATCCAGGAGAAATTCTACGTCACTTGAAAGATACAAAGCTGGTTTCTGATGACATTGAATATTGGAGTATCGGTACCAAAGGAAACGGTAAGGTCTATCTTACAGACGATGGTGAGGCTTGCAAGATCGATAAATGTGGAGTTCCGTACAAGATTGGCAGCGATGGCAGACGTATTGTTCCATCTCGACGACCAAAACATCTATGTTCTCCTGAAGAATGGGACAAACTGGACGCGAAGGCAAAGAAGAAAACCTATAGAAAAGCAAAGAGAGAGAGAACAAGGGATGCCAGATTATCCAGGAAAAGAGCCGCAATTGGCAAGAGAATGATAGATAAGATATTGGACAACATGATCTTCCCTAAGATCGTTCAATGTGACAAGATCGACCTCGAAATCGGAAGTCCTTGCGCAGAAGTTGGGAATGGGCTCAAGAGTCAGTTCGACAACAGTTGCAGGAAGAGTTCCTCGACGACGTCATACCTGCTGTTCCAGCTAGCGTCGTGTTCGCCGACAATTGGATTCCTACTATGCCATGTACGACATCGGTTCAATTCACTCATCGCGTCAAAAGTGGAGCACATGGAAAATGTTTCAACGCCATGGTTACACGACCAATCACTCGGAAGGAAAGGCTCAGCAACCCCAAAGCAATGGAAGCGTTCATGAAGGAATGGAAGGGATTGTGGGAGCAGGAAGTCTTCGACTTGTCTCAGCCGAGAGAATATGACGACGTGGTGAACGAGGCCAAGCGAAAAGGTCAGAAAGTTCACATGGCTCGTATACATGGATTGATATACGAGAAGAACTACCAGTTGAAGGAGGATGATCCGGCCAGGAAGTTTAAGGATCGCGGTGTGTTACTTGGTGATCAAGTCAAAGACCAGATCATGGAGGCCTCGCTATTCCAGGTCCTGGACAATTCTCCGGGTACATTCGAAGCATCTCGATGGGCCGACTATTACGGATATTTAGCGGGGAACGATGTCCAAATGGCCGATGCTATACAGGTATACATTCAGGCGAAGTTATCTGGCACACCGTGCTGGGTTGAATTGCCTGACGAAGCCTGGCATCCTTCGGCCAATTATCGACGATATCGACGACCCGTGTGTCGTTTGGCCAAAGCCTTGTATGGGCATCCGGACGCTGGTACCATATGGGAACAACATTGTCCTACTGCCGTACAGAAAGTCGACTTCAAACCACTCGGGGACGAATGGCCCTCGCTTTATTTCCATCCCGACATGAAATTGTTGCTGGTGATCTATGTCGATGATCTTAAAATGGCGGGACCGAAAGCACAATTACCAAAGGGGTGGGACATGCTACGCCATGAACTACGTCTCGAAGAAGAAATACCATTGAGTCTATATTTGGGATGTCGCATATCCAAAGGCGAGGCTGTTTTACATGACAAGACGCCGGTGCGCACGGTCACTTATGACATGGAAACGTACCTGGATATGACGGGCAAGAAGTATTATGATGTCACAGGTTGCGATCCATCCAAATTCAAGACAGTATCATCGCTGAGTCCCGCGGAAGAAACCAAACATCATCCAGCTCGGGCTCCGATGTGCAACGGAAAAAATCATCGATGCACGTGGTGTGGACACACAATGCTTGTTAACGCGGATGGTCGATTAATACCGCCTCCACCTATTCCCAAGGGCCCAACGGAAGAGGAAGTCACAGATAAAAATCGAGGAGCGTTAGCACCTCAGGCGGCCAGCATTCTCATGAAATTGCTCTAACTCTATGCTTCCCGAATTTGTCGCTTTGACCTCTTGCGCAGCATCAACAATTTAGCGCGCAAGATCCAAGAAAGAGGACACTTTGCTGCATCACCTCATGGCGTATGTGCATCAATCCAAGCATCATCTGATGATCGGCTGGGCCGGGGACTCCCTGGAAGACTCATCCATTGGACTCTTTGCAGATGCGGACTATGCTGGTTGCGGCGAGAGCCTGAAGTCTACCTCTGGTGCTCACTTACACATTCAAGGTCCTCACACTCGTTTTACTCTGGCGGGGCTAAGCAAAAGGCAAGGGTGCCTCAGTCACTCTACACCTGAAGCCGAGATCGTTGCGACTGACTTTACTATGTCACGCTTGGGACTGCCTGCCATAACACTGTGGCAACAACTAAGTGGCAAAGACCCCAACTTCGTCTTCTACGACGACAATCAGACCATGATTGGCGTGGTTCGCACGGGCAAGAATCCCGCTATGCGTCACCTCGAACGTACACATGGGATCAGCATAGGCTGGATGCATTCTATCTTTCAGGAAGGCTATGTCTCTCTTGCTTGCGAAGTCACCGCCAAAATGGCTGCGGACATTCACACCAAGTCCTTCAAGGATTCTGTGTCGTGGACGCATGCTTGTCGGTTGATCAATATCTTTCCTCCGGAGCAGATTGGATCCCAGGACATCATGGATCTGATACGTCCTACTCACTCCCAAAGCACGGATGAGAAAGGACAACAACTCTATAGTTTCAAGAGTGAGGTGCCCTATTTATTTTCCCTACACTCAGACTCCCACATACTGCTTCAGGTGCTGTATCGTGCGGGTTTATCGAGTAAGGAAGGTTTGTAGGAGCACGACAGCTTCGACCCCATCTTGGTTGTCAAGTTCCCGCGCCTTTTGCGGGATCCGCCGTCTGCGTTGCCACCAGGGCGCTATTTGCGTTCCACCTGGGTTCTTCGTGAAGGTGTGTGGCATCAAGTGGAGGATCGTGCTGTCATCCCGGACTCGTCGGTGAAGTTTGACCGTTACGTGGAGCACGCCGTCTTTCAGTTCCATCCGGTCCGGGCTTCGCTGGTGGCGGACACAGTCCACACTCTGCCTTACCCGTATGGCCGCCGCTATGTGCGCACCCTGCTGCCGGAGTGGCGCTCGGTGGTTGCCGCGCTGGCGCGTGCCATCCATGGGGGGTATCCGGGTTTCACATTGCCTCTTCGTTTCAACGGTCGGTCGTATCGGGACAGGATACCTTATATGGGATCTTTCCTGTGGACCGGAATCATTGAGGAAGTGTGGGAGGACATGTCACGGAAAATGAGGGAACTCGAGGGATATGGTCAAGCCGTCGTCCCGCATACGACGGAATTTCAAGATTGCAAGGACGGATTGATCACCGAGTTCTACGACAATGCCAAGAAATTGGTGCACACGTACAAGGATGAAGGAAACAAGCCGAGAGTACAAATGAAAATCTTCGACATACCGAAGGAAGTGGCCATTTGGACGCTCGCGGGTTGTGAGTGAAGATAACCGATGGCAGCAATATGCCCCTGGTCTTGGCGATGCCATGGCACATGACCCTGATCAATATTACGTGCCGCAGGCGAGAATGAACATCCTATGTACCGGACGACAGGCCGATGATGCCATGTGCGAATATCTGGCTGATGTATTCCATAACAAGCAGAAGGAGTCCCAGAACTCGGCGGTTTTCGTCGGTGCGGGGGTCCTGGGGGGTACATCATGGATCGACAAGCACATCCAAAAGTCCTGCCAGAAGATTCAATTTCGCACGGAATACCCCTGGGGGGAGGTCGTCCAAAGAATTACCCTGGCTGCTGCCAAGTCGGGAACTCAGGTCATCGTTGAGATACCGCCAGAAGCTCAAGTCGCAGGCACCAAGCAATACAGTCTTCTCTTGAACAAGGAGCTGTGGAAGCACAATTGCACAATGTCATAGACGGGTGCTCGCATGGACAGCGGCTACTGGTATGCGATCCTGGGGAACAACCGCACGTCAGGTATTGCGATAGGAAGTGGGAGTTCTTTTACGCCAGCACGGCGATGGAACATAAACCCAATGATGCATGCAAGGCAAAGCATGAACATGCTTGCGAATAGGATTACTCGGACTTGAGAGGTAAGAGGTGAGAACCAGTCAGATCTCTAGGAGGTTGCTTCGCGCGTTGTCTTTCACCGAGGGTGACGGGCGTTTGATCCCCATGCATGCAAAGAAGCCCAAATCAAGATGTGATGGAGTGGACGTGTAATTTGGGCACGACATTTCCGATAATCCAAAGGGGCTGAGCAGAAAATTGCATGTTTTGAATGTTGAACCTCCCAAAACTGTTGCTCAAGAAACCGATCTTGTCGCGAAGATTAAGAAGCTGTCCGCTAACGAACCATCAACGCCTGTGCTGTTCGCAGCGTCGCTCTCGCGACCAGGTGGTGGGCAAGGCCCTAAGGCTGTGCCTTTGGTGGGGGGTGAGTGTTCTTCGGTGGGAAAACTCAATGAGTTCCGAGGAATTCTCAGATTGCTCAAACATTTGTTGAAGAGATTTTGTGAATCGCCACACGTCTATTTTTCGCTTGATATGCCGTCTACGTGCTCATGCTGGAATTGGCCTGAACTTCATGCTCTCTTAGGGTCTAGAGGTTTCAAGGTCAAGGCTGCTGAGTGCGCTGATGCTACTGGCAGATTGATTGGACGCCGGTGTGTGATTTCCAATTTCCTTGATTCTAAGTGTGTTGAAGAGAAATTTGCATCCTTCGTCGAGCGCAAGGTCAGTTGCAGGTTGAGTGACTGTATTCGTGAAGCTTGGGCATCTGTTGCATTACATGTCCGCAGCACGGCACGTCACAGTCAACGCATAGGAAGAGAGAGAGAGCATGAAAGCGAACATGGTCTTGACAGTCAGCTGCAGGTTCATGAGTCTATTGAGGCCTGTCCTATCAGGTCTCGATCTCATCGCAACTAAAGACTGTGTACCGACCGAACGGGAGTACCTAACTTCACAGAAGAAGGAACGAACCGGGAGGTCCTAGGGGTAGGTGGGAATCCACAGGATACCATCCGATCCCCGAGCCATGGTTACTATCGCTGGGCAACCTTTCAAATTCCAGAATGTATCACCTGAGGATGTGTTGCCGACGATTGGATTTATGGCTGCGATGACGCACTTCGAGAAGTTCCTTGAGGTCTTCATAGAGAACCTGACGCCTAACCAGAAACTGCCGAAGAAACTCGTTGTCGATCGCGTGATCTCCAACAACACCATTCACGACTGGATAAAGTACTCTGCCCCGCCGCTTCTGCTGGCGTTGGTATGTGTCAAACAGTCTGCCGGGAACAACAGCATTTCGCATAGATATCGTGAAATGCTGAAAGCTTGCGTGGAAGCAGCAACTTATGAAGTGCAACAGAAGCCGTATGGTGAAGTGGTGAAGTACGTCGTGAGAGCGGCAAGCATCATCAACCATACTGTCAACGACAAGGCATATCGACTTCCGTACTTCAACGATGTCTTCGTGGACGCCAAAGCTGTTAAGGAAGGCATATCCGCAGCATCAGAATTCATCGAGGCTGACAAGATCGAGACACGCTTCAATTTGGAGGAGTCCGCTTTGTCTACCGTATGTGATTCTATGTTCTGCAATGAGGCGTATGTCGCGAGTGGTCGCGAATCTTTGTCCCAGAAGAACTACATGGTGAGGGAAAACATTGGTTCGTTTTCTTTCAAGAGTATAGCGGACGCATTCCTGGTACGATCGGTGTGCAAGATCTTGATACAGGAGGCTTGGTAATGCTGGCAAAGATGTCCCTCGAATTCGCGAAGTGCGTCGGCTATGGCCTTAGGACTCACAAGTCCGACCTCGAGACCATCTACCAGAGGACTGAATCACAAGGTGAAAGACCAAAGTGTTTGGACATATTCGATGCGATCCTTCTTGCTTGCAATCCTCCGGGCAGTGATTTGGAGGAGCTGCTATCCTTCGCTATCAGCTACTTCCAGGCGTATGCTGGGGCAATCAACTTGATGAGAGCGTATCTTACCTACAGCGAGAACAGCCTAATGAAACATTTGTTTCATTGGAACAACGTTCTACGACCAGACTTGGGTATGACAGCAAAGGAATTCATCAAGAGTGTGGTAGTAAAGTTCCATGAACCACAATCTCTTGGAGGGCTACAGTTGATTGAAGACTGCATTCCATTGACCTGGAACCAACTATTAGTGGAACGGGGTTTCAGCAGCGAATGTGCGAAGAAGCGTGATGCTGCGAAACAGTGGCGGACCATCATCGATGAGATCACTCTCCGACGCCCTGAAGAACGTCCGAACGCGTTGATGCCAGGAGATGGACTATATCCTCCAAATCTCAATGCACATCCTGCTTGGGCATACAATTCAGGTCGAGTGGTGGTGGAACCACAGCCACAAGGTCCAACACAACACGTACATCGAGTTCCAATGCATCCCGGACATGTTCCTCTTTCGGAAGTATGGAGTGGAAACCCATGGGGTTCGAACGATGTGGACGAAATGGAACCCACACAGAGAGCAACTCCTTCCCATGGGCCCAAACGTGCCAGGACGGATGGCAGAGACGACTTGACGAGCTCACAGAGCAGTCAAGCTGCCCGGCCCGATGTGGCCGGAACTCAGAGCAGTCAGGCGGCCTCTTCCTCAACGGCACCACCGCCTATGCAACCAGAACAAGAACGGAACGGTGAATGTGACTGGGTGGAGGTCCCCATCCCAGAAGGTACAGTCGAGTATGCCTTTGATTTCCATAAAGAGGACGTACAACTTTGCAGAGGCAAGACTGGTTCACTCATTGAGTGATCCGGACAACTACCTCTTTGCATATGATGAAGCCCCTAAGTACAAGCCCAACGTGGAAGGAGGGACGGTGCCGATAGAACACTATATGAGACGAAAGGTGGTATACCTGGGACGTCTTCAGTCTGTAACTCAGAACAAGACTGGCGGTTTGAATGTCCAAGTCTTTGCCAAAGTAGATACAACCAAATGGCTGCAGATGTACGCCAGGATGTATCATGGGTGTGGAATTGGGACTTGTGAGCATTTGCCAACTCCGGCCATGCTCACCGCCGCTGCTCTCGTGAAGAATGAGGATGACCTGAAGAGCAACGAGAACGACACGTTTGCGTCCGCGAACTCCGATGACAAGAAAGAGCGCACCAATGTTTTGCTTGCTGCGAACGAACTAAGGAACAACCTCGCCATTGGAGGGAAGCCTGATGCTACCATTGTTCGCACTCAGAACACCTTTCTTGCTATGGACTTCGAGATGTACGCCAACAACAAGAAGGCAACGTTTTCGTTGTCTGAAGCATTCCACCTCAAGGGTTGGCGTCACTTGACGATACTAGCCCCTGAGATGTACAACCCAGTGAACTTCGCCAACACAATCAAAGTTTTCAGTCTGTTGAAGCAGAAGGTCATGGCTATGAGTGAGGATCAAAGAGCGACAACGACGATTTATATTCATCTATGCTTGCAAGCTGTCGTGTACGAGAACCTGAACATTCCTGGAAGCACGGAATCCGTGGCTGCCTTAGGCAACATGGAAGAAACGCTGAAGCGCGTCTATGTTGACAACATCAAGGAAGTCATTGCCCTCGTACCAAGACCACCGATTGAGATGATTAACCATGACCCAAGGTTCTACGCCTGTGCTCATTCGACGTTACGGAGAAGATCCGAAGGCTTCCAGGGGTACGCCCATGCGTGCTCTTATGTGGCCACAGAACTACAACTTCGAGGTTGTGTGGTTGTGCATGGATCGTCATTTTGGTGCAAGCTGGTGAGTTCGTTGACCCAAGCACATTTCGGAACTCACGTCCTCAGCACGGACCAAGTCGCTCCCAATAATCATCATCATCATCACCACAGGGCATTTGCAGTCTATGAGAAGCAATTGTTCTATGAGAAGATGATCGCCGCCTGCTACGTGAATCCACAGGTATTGCTAAGATGTCAAGTGCTCTTGCATTCCAAAGCCATTGAGATTCCACGTTTCAAGGACATTTGGTCGGATCACACCAAGCTGAACTATGCATCCACCACGGACTCGGGGATATGGATTTCATCAGAAAGACGTCAGGCGATGGAAGAAGAGACCCGACATGATGCTTCCACTCGACGCCCTGGCAGGATGTGGCAGGACTTTCAGGTGATCCTTCAATTTCCAGAACCGATATATTGTCCTGAGCAGTATTGGTTCAAGATCGACGAATACAGTGTTCGAAGGTTGGACGATGTGGGCAAAGACGGCAAAGTTTTCTTCTGTCCCAAATGCGAAGACCAGAAGAAGGAGGTACTATTCTGCAGAGCTCAAATAGATTTCTCGACCGATCGTTCTTTTCCCGGTCAGTGCATTGGTTGCGCGTACAAGAACGCACACCATACCACTTACTGCAAGGTCCAGAACTATGCGGAACTTCGACAGCAGGAGATGTATGCGCTGGCATGTGCTTATTACGTCTACACGAACGACCTGATCGATGTTCGACCTACCGATGATCTGATGGAATATATTCGCAGATGTTGCCCAATCGCCTATACACAAGTGGGAAAGGTCGTTTCTTCCTATGGGGGAATCAGATGCCCTCCGGGGCAAGCACTGAGCTTCCCAATTTGGTGTAAAGCGAAACAGTTGACATGGGATCGAGCATACGATGAGGAAGGAAATCTCTGCTTTATTGCTTACCATGACGCTGGCAACGCAGCATACGCAGGATTCTTGAAAACCCTATTGTCCCCACAAGAAAGAATCGAACTGTTTAGAGGAAGCGAGAATCCGCTTGAGGAACTGCTCGGTGACGTCTTTCAAATCACCTTGGGCATGCTTACCTTTGCACTTCGATTTCCTGAACTATTTTCACAATGGGGGGACGTCGACGCTATCAACGCGTGTATCAATGGTCTGGAAAGTTGCTACTCACGGTATGCAGCAAAGGACAGCCTATCTCTTCTCAATTCAGGATATCCAAGAAAACGGAAGCCTACGAAAGCTGATCCCCACATCGAGAAGCAAGTGCAGTAAATCCTCAAGGTGCTACCCGATGGTCGCTTCACCGCGGTACCAACAAGTGCAGAGTTATAACCACCCAGTGGAGTAACGAGCACTGAGGCAAGGTCGTCAGATGACAACCTATTCGATACATCTCAAGGTGTTGAAGTACCTCGCCTCATTCCTGATGAAGTGATGGAACGAAGTGGGCAACCAGACGAAGAGGACCAAATCCCTGAACAGCAATCGGACACAAACGTCGCGGACATTGTCAAGGCAAAGACATGGGACTCTCTCAAGCTGTTGTTCAACGGAGAAGTATGGGTCGACGAGAACACCGTGGGCAAGATGTGCATTTTGTGCGGAAGTCCACATCACGTGTTCATCGATTGCAAAGTTGTCAATCCACTTCATCAACAAATCACCGATGTGTTCGAGCATATCAAACAGAAGATTACAACGCACCCAGACACCATTGTCTTCCAACCAGGCACAGCTCCGGCTCCTCAACCGCACAGCGGGGAAAGAGCGTCAGGATCCAACGATCAAATGGACGTCGAAAGTGTTGCATCTTCGGGAAGAAGACCAAAGCCAAAAGCAAGGCCTAGGCAGAACATTCTTCATCAAACTGGAGGTATATTTATCGTCAGCTATGGGCACGCAAAGGATCTGAACAAGGAGGTGAAGCGTCGCCGGGGAGACCACAACAACGTGTGTGGTGAAGACATATCTGAGATAGGTCCCGCAAGTCACAGTGATCTTCTACGTTGCATTCAGAGGAGTTCATGTCCGAGAGACCACAAATTCCCGCAGCGTGGGGATCGTGCCTTGTATCGTCAGAATGAATATGGAGAGTTTGAAAATGCAGCTTATGTCAACATTGCCGAAGGCGTCTACGGTGGGATTCTCGAGAAACTACCCCCAGAAGGAGCGCAATTTTGTCATCCTATATGGGACAACGTGCTCCGCGCCAGACATCCTGAGGAGCACAGAGCAAGCGATCGAGATGACGCGAAGAAAGTTCTCAGGTTCATCCAGAAGGATCTACGACATCATATCGGAAGGAGAGACAGGTCTATCTATTTGGACAAACATGGCGAAGCCCCGATCACAACCATCCAGTGCGACGAAGGTGGGTGGGTAAGTCTTGAGTGGCTCTTTTCATACGATTTGCTATGGTGCCACTACCACCGGCAGGTTGCATATGGATTGCCTAGAGATCATCAGTCTCGGCAAGAAGAGATGCAACGGCGTCTTCAGCTCCTCATCAACGGCAACTACTTAAACTACTGTGGAGGCGATGGCAAACTTCGTCTTCAATTTCTCGGAGTTCGATTGCGACCACCCGAGGCGGTGCCTCCTGACTTTGATGCCATGGCACCTGCGTTCTCGGACAGAATGGTCCATGTCGAAACAATGAGGGAAGAGCTCAGACGTGATCGGCGAACAAGGAATTTGAGAGACGAACATCTTGAACAGACAGGGAACTGGATCAGACCTTGGGCGATTCGCGCAATAGCGGGACACTCCGTGTCCGCAAGCACCGTTGTGGCACTTGATCCGGCAAAGTTCGTACTGTCAGCATCGAGGTCTCTCTTGGATCAGATTGGAGGTGCCTATCATGCCACCGAGATCTACAACCTGAACGCCATCGTCACGGAAGGTCTCAAGACTGGAAGCGATCTGATGGAATTGGGAAGAACATCGGGAAGACCCTCACTGGTGACTTTGTACGTCCCGATCGTCGACTTGTCAAGCGAAGGAGGCAGAGTGACAGAACCGTCCCATTTCACATGGTAAAGGAGGTTTGGCTCTGCATTCCTGGCAGTGTATACGAAGGTGAATTCGAAGAAATCGAGAAAATCCTTGACTACAACTTGGAAGATGAGATCTGCACTGAAATCGCTGAACCGCTTACTCCAGCAGCCAAGGACATGCGTGGTCATCGTTCCTTGGAGCGGATCTTGGAGTTACTCTGTGAGCTCCCGAGCAGTCCGCACGACGGAACAAAGGCTGCGATCATCAATCAACTTTCCGAATATTTTGGGGTTGACTGGTCGCATACCGACTGGAACCACTACAGTGCAATCTACGATGACGCGGTGGAATTCGTCATCCTGCATTCACCTCCACCTCTTGAAGCAAGGACAAGCAGAGATCGAAACGTGAGATTCAGATTGTGCCCGTGGTGCTTGAAGAACACCCCATCATGTCTGTCAAGGTGCACGTTTTGCTTCTCCGTCTTTGTGTCCCGTGGAACCTATCAACGTGTCGAAGCCGACGCTGATGCTCCGATGGAAGTTCCCCACGAAGCTATTGCAAGTGTTCGTGTAGCAGCTACAAATGCAATCGTCATTGAAGACGAGCCGATGGAGGACGAACCACAACCGGAGGTTGACAACGACAACGATATTACCATGGGAGTCGACGACAATCACCCCATTGCCGAACCTGAAGGTGAACTGGACCTTGACATGGATATTGACGAGGAAGCTGCTGAAGGAGCCACTGAAGCACACATTCAAGAAGTTCAATTTCGCACGCCAGTGTTGATGTTCGATACACAATTCCACATCGACCCGGATCAGGCTCACTATCAGCAGGGATTAATGGTGAATGTCTTCCCCAATGCGGAACCTGCACATATGACAGATCTTCACACAAGGATTATGCGAAGTATATGGCCTACATCATTGTCGTTTTATTGTACAAGAATTGGTCGACATATTCCAAGTGGATGGAATTACCCGTGAAGGCAGCTCATGAAGCGTTTCGACGAGGTCAACGCCACGACTCCTTAGGACAGTGGCAAGGCTATACAGATATTGATGCCCGAACGGGATTGCCACGAGAACTTGCTGATGATGAAGTATTACAATGTGGCATTGCGCGGAAAGATCCTGAAGACCCTGACGGTAATCATGCCCTGAGTCGTTACCGCACGAACCAATTTCTTTCGACCATGGTTCGCGGAGCCATCCAACTTGGCTACAAACGGCATCATTTCCTGGTTAGTAGTCACATCCGGCAGGGCACTGATGTCGACACGGGCATGGTACACTCCAGTTGTGCAGCCTTGTTGGCTAGAGTCGCAGGCAAGGTTATGGGGTATCAACAATTCAGTTCATTGACACCGCGCAGTCGGCATGCTCCACATTACATCCTCAACATCGATCCATTCGGCATTTGCCAGTTATTTGGACCCCAGGATTGTACGCTATAACTTATCGCGATGATGGTCGACTTATGCATTCCTATCCAACGCAAATTTACGCTGAGGATTACGAAGGCACGAGCTGCAGGGATTGTGAACATCTATCAAGGCAACGCTCTTCAGCATCTTCCTGGCGGTAGCATGTTGCCACCTGGACAGGTCAGCATTCTCAACACACCACTTACAGCAGCAGAAACAGCTGAGATTGCACCCAAGGCAAAGTCAAAGCCTTCAAGCCGAGCGTCTGACTATTAGGATCGCAAACGTCGCAATCAACCACGCTACTCAGAGAGCTGGAATGATCAACGGTGGGACCATGACCGACACAATTGGTGATCGTCTACGAGTTCCTTGCCATCAGCGACGTGAACATGTATGCCTGTGGATATGAGTCCAATGCACCACATTTCGTGCATATGCTTTCTTAGTGACGTGTTTCCTCTTCACTGAACCAGAAGCTAGGGGATTGCACTCGACGCTCACATATCTCACATCCACATAATTAAGGCTGATCAAACGCACTGATTTACATGCACCGTTGAGCTTGAATTTTCTGCGTCTCTCTTCCTGGGTGAGTTCAGCCTAAGGTCTCACTCATGGGAGGTGTGAAGAGATATCGAAGCGTTGTCCAATTTCCATGTGAGCTATGATGATATGTGTCAACCACAATTCAGGATGGCACAGCCTACTGAGTAAGACTGAATCTTGTGCGAACACAGTTCAATAAATGGATGTCTGCAAAGCTCGACAGTACCGGTGCATGGCTCAATAAACTTGGCTGAAGTCAAGCAAGTGATCTAGCACCTGTCGTCCCAACTACTATTAGTCGGTGCGTGAAGCCTTCTTACAAAGACCGCAGCGAACAGTCGTCCGCCGCAAGCAAAAGTATGAAGCGAGAGAATCTGCAAGGATTATTCGTAACAACGTTGGAAACAACCATTCTACCTCAACAAGAAGCTCATCTGAGGGGAGCAAGGTCATATACGACAAAGTATATACCAAGCCCTCACGCACTATTTATATATATTTTAAGACTTCGGATAGCTTCCCACGGAGCCATCTTTATTAATATCTTAATTTCTTTGTTAAATATATTATTTAATGATTTTTCTGTCTCAGACGTCTTGAGTCGTATAGAGTCATCTAGTTTCTCTTAGAGCCTCGTCATTTTTAGAATTAATTAATTCGATGACCAAAGGCAAAACAAGTTAATTTTGATTTTTAAACTTGAAATGATAAAAAATTGAGCACTGGTAGATCGTAATCGAAACTATAGTATTTGAATGGTATCTCATTTGTAGATATCGCTACGGCTTGAGAGGCTAAATGATATCATAGATAAAATAAGATGAAATATGATGAAGGCAAAAATTCTAAAATCGCCGATTCTTAGTAGGACTTCTTTGCCTGTTTCCCACATGGGAGCAGACACGCGTAGAAATAAACATCATACAAAAGAACGTACGTTTCCCCTATGAGCAGCATCTTATAAAATTCTCCATATGACGAGACCAGGAGCACGAAATCGTCCGCGCACAGAAAAATATTCGCATGATTTATGATATTGAGATCCAAGACACGAGCTGCTATAGAAACTTCCAATTTCTGCTATCGTTATAAGGCTATATAAGAAGGCAAATCGGGATCATATAGGATCAAAGCAGACATGAGCAATATCCAAAATTAGAATATCGTCAATCAGATAGAAGACGTCGCCTGCATTTCCAAAATATTTTGTTGCAAGATTCAGAATATCTGTGTATCATATCAAAAGAAAAATCTTTTCAAAATCGTCTTAAAATCGGGACCGCGAATAATATTTATTATTAGATAGAATATCTATAGAAAGATTATGAAGAAATATCAATAGATCGTCGATGCTCTATAAAGAATAAATTAGATTGATCTTATAGAGAGAATCTCAAATTGCTAGACGAAAATATATTATAAATATATCTTCCTAAAAGAACCTCATTTGGGAGCTGGAAAAAATAGATAAAACGAATTATATCACGAATATCTCTTTTTCTTATCTATCGGATCCAGGCTGGTCCAATATCAGACACTAGATCGGAATAATCAAAATTCGATCCTATAATTTGGCAGAAATATCATATCAATAATTATTTATATGGAAATGTTGCCCGCGATATGAAAGTCGGAAAGATCGTAATGAATTTTATAGGATTGCTTTCGTCAATCCATTCTAAGAAAGAATTTCATTCACGATATCTTTTCTTCGTTCTATTTATTTCCTACTCGTTCTATCTATCTCTCATCATAATCATAAAAAATCAATAGAATAAGAAATATTAGAATGAACGAAAATTCAAATTTTAGAATTAAAAAGAATTTTTAATATTATATATGAGACTTATATTAATATATATAAATAAATCATCCAATAAAACTATAATAAATTAGTACCTATAGAAAATTATTATATTAAAATAATCAAATATAGAAAAATATCAAATTCAATTTTTTCAATAATAAAATAAATCAATTTAAGAATAAATAATATATTATAATATTATCTTCTATTATTATATAGATTATCATAGACTATTTTTTTAAGCATTATTATTATATATATATATTGCAGATCAAAAATTCATTTAATAATTATATATATATAGTCTTAAAAAAATATATAAATTTCAACGAAATATATAATCAACTAGAGAAATTTAAATTTTACTAGAGTGAACCCGCTACTTCCAAACCTTTAATAAAATATTTGTTATTTCCTATAACAAAGAAAGAGACTACAACCTATTTTATCATTGAAATACTTATCAATAGACAGATAGAGAAATAGTTCCCAGAGATATAGAGACAGAAATCCAAATAATTAGACAGATAGATAGAAATATCAAAGATAAATAGAGATAGATAGATCGACAAACAATCAAACGGCGCAAATAAATAGAGATACGCGTATATTAATTTCTATTCCTTCCAATTTATATCGGTTCAAAAATTCTTCGATATTCCGCGAGCGACGACTGCCAAGAATATTCGATGCTTGAAAATTTGCGGTACATATTCTCAGAAGGATAACGACAAACCAACGCACCTATATCATTCTCTCTACGAGCAGAATTATTTTTTGGCGACGATAAAAAAATTATTCAGAATATCTCTCAATACCTTTCTAATTTATATCATAAATATCTTTTTTCTCGTGTACTAAGACAATGACGAGCAAGTTCTTTTCGATATCCATAACGATAATATTCCTTAATAATATAATATTTTTCATAATCTCGTAGCTAGTCTAATTAATAGAAGAATTAAAGCCAAGAAAGACAGACCGACAGACGAGACAAGACATAACAGACAGACAATTAGACAAATAATTAGACAGACAGACAGAAAATTATAGACAAATAATTAGACAGACAGATAGACAGACAGAGAGACAGAGAGACAAACAGAGAGACAGAGACGGACAGACAGACAGAGACAGAGACAGAGACAGATAGACAGACAGACAGACAGACAGACAGACAGACAGACAGACAGAGAAAGGACTTGTCTTG